>JAUMHI010000057.1:17546133-17561012 GCA_032359435.1 Enteromius unitaeniatus | reverse complement strand
ATTTTTTTTAATAAATGATGTTTTTACCGTGTTTCTGGATCTTGGATCGTTTCAGTTGTGTTGCTGTCTATGGAGGGACAGATAGCTCTCTGATATCATCAAATATATAATTATTTGTGTTCTGAAGATGATCAAAGGTCTTATGGGTTTGGAACGACATGAGGGTGAGAAATTAATGACACAATAAAATTTTTTGGGAGAACCAACCCTTTAACTGTAAAAATATTTCCTTTGTTCAAAAACAAGTTTTGACAGGCAGCGTATGTCCCTTTATAAGGGAGAATAAAAACCTATAAAATGCTAGAAAAGGAAAGAATTTTCCCGTCTTTTAGATCCACTTTTGTGGGATTTAATTGCACAATAACCCTGAGATTAGGAAGAGCAGAGTCTAATCGGTTGTCTTCTCTGTGTCTGTAGGTGAAATCTGTGGCTTTCACATGCTGGGTCTCAGCGCTCCGTTCGAGGCTGTGGTTCTGAACCGAACTTCAGGAGAGGGTCGTCTGCGAGCGCGTGGACCGATCGACTGCGAGCGACAGAGAGAGTTCACCTTCATCATTCAAGCTCACGACTGTGGCACGGGGCCGGAGGGCCACGCAGAGAAGAGATCACACAAGTCAGTGTGTGTTTGAATAAATGCATGTTCTCCACCTCCGTCTGGTTCATGTTTGTGATGTTTTGAACTGGAAGGAACACGATGAACTATTTTTAAAATGATTCATCCGTGCTTGACTCCCCTCTCTCTATTATTCACCGTTCCTTCTTTTGAAGATTTTTTATTTTCCTACTTTAAGAAGATCCCTGTTTTTTGTGTCCTGTAAGTCACACACCTGCTAGAAAATAAAGCAGTTTGGCATCTGTAATGTATGTCTCTCAAGAAGACTGCATTTATTTGATTAAAAACATACAGTAAAAATAGTAATATTGTGAAACGCAATTATAAATTCATAATAGTGTTTATTGTTATTTGAATATATTTTAAAATGTCATTTATTTCTGTGATCAAAGATGAATTATCAGCATCATTACTCCTTCAGTGTCACATGATCTTCAGAAATCATATGATTTAGGAAACATTTCTGATTATTATTATTATCATCAGTGTTGAAAACAGATGCACTACACTGATTTTTTGTCTTTTTTCAGCCACAATATCAAACAATCTTCTAGACAAGTAAAAATTAAGCAGGTTTTTACTTGAAACAAGGAAAATAATCTGCCAACGGGGTAAGAAAAAAATATTGTTTTCTGTCTGAAATAATATTATTTTGCTTAGCCCATTTTTAGATTATTTTCCTGTTGTCTAGAAAAAGTCTTTTTTATTTAAGAATATTTCGATATTTTGGCTGGTAACAAGACTTAAAATCTAAGCTAGAAAAGCATTTTTTTTCAGTGTACTCAATATTTTTTGCAAACAATGATACAATACTGTTAAAAATTCTAGGATTTGTATAATTAAAAAAAAAAAAAAAAAAAAGTTTTATTTAGCAAGGATGCATTAAATTGATAACAAAAACCACCATTATTAGTAAATGACTACTAATCTTTGATCTCAGAGAGTATTTTCTGGTTAAATAAAGGTTAAATTAATAAATGAAATCAAATATCCAATTGATTTCTGAAGGATCATTTGACAACGTAGACTGCAAAATGAAATTCAGCTTTGCATCACAGGGATGAATTAAATTTTAAAATATATTAAAATACAAAATTGTTATTATAAATTGTAAAAATATTTCAAAATTTTCCTGTATGGCGAACATAAGAAACGTCTTCTTACGTTAGTGTATATACAGTATTTCAAGGTTTTTTTTTTTTTCTCGTTACTGACTATGAAAAGCAGGTGTCTGACCTCCAGACATTAAAAGCTTTTAAGAGCTCTTGCTAATGAGCACTGCACCTGTTTACCTGCAGACTGAAAGCTATAAAACAAACACCGAGCAGGAGATGCTTCTTTTTCCCTGCACATAAAGATGCTTTAGCAGTGGGCTGGACTGAAGTCCTTTGAAACAAAATGACATAAAGACATTGGTGAATGAGTGAGACAGAAATGAGGTTAGTGGTAAAACGGTGGAGAGAAAAAATAAATAAATAAAAATAAATAAAAAAAAAAAAGAGAAGAGAGAAAAGAGAAAGACAGACCTTCCTCATTACTCTGTATCTCTTTAATCCACGCAGGATTACTATATCTGGCTTTGACAGCTTGGATCTATGATACAACACACACACACACGGATAAAGGATTAAAGTGAGATATTAGACTCTAAAGGGCAGTAAAGCTGCAAAATCACACTGCTTTACTAGAGATTTCATGTCTAATGCATATATAAATGTGTTTGCGCATGTTCTGGTTTTTAACATTATATCGCAGGGTGTTTGTAATCCCGTCATTTGTCAGACGAGCTGTTGCCCTTTGCAAAGCATTACTCACTTTTTATGCTGTCTTTGACATGAATGATGCAAGCTTGTTATCTTGGTATTTTCAGCATGCAAAAGTGTGTCAAGACTGGCCATAAGGGTACCCAGAGGCGCTTTTTTTTTCTAATACACCTTTTTTTTAAATATATTTCTCTCCCTGAAGACTTTTCTAAGACTTTATAATGACCTGCATGAGAGGGAAATCACAAAAACGAGTTCTCTTTAGTATGTTCACTGCTTCTCCTGGACAGTGACGAAGAACGAATGGAAACTTTTGGAATGGAAAGTGTTTTATTCAGGGAAACGTCTCCTCTAGAGCAGAGAAGACTAATTAGTTCAGATCTGAACCACAAATCATTTCTTATAGATTAATATAAATTATAGACTCAAAAATAACAAGACCTGAAGCACAGGCGACTGTATTGGCAAATGCTACATTTAAAGTCTGATTTTACATAGCATTTAGTCAATATGATATGAATAAAAATAAATCTCAAAATAATTAATTTGACCTGGAAATGTAGACCTGGACATGTCTTTATTGCTGGCAGGACCCCTAAAACACACATTTAACTCAGCGGTCAAATCTGTGGTGTGCTATTATGCCATGTTTTCATAAAACTATTAAGTAAAATGCAGCCATCTGTGCTCTTTTCCTGAGAAACACAACCTGACATGCAGTTTATAAACAAATATGTAGAGAAGGAAATTGAGACACATGTCCTTTTCTTTGGAGAAATATCTCAATTATTCTGCATATAATTCTAACAGAAATAATAAATCTGATTATTTTATATGTATAAATAGAAAAAAAAAAAACTTAAATTACAGTTGGAAATGTTGCTTTAGCAGCTAACTGAAATAAAATAAGCTTGAAGCACAAAAATAATTCTAACAAAACAAATAACACTAACATGGAAATAATTCAAGCATGATTTTTTAAAAAAACATGCTGACAGAATAAAAATATAAATATTAAAAATATTAATAAATAGTATAAATGTATACAAGTAATGCTAAAATAAAAATGTAATGAATATGATATTATTAGGGCCTTTTGTTTCTTTTATCACATTTGAAATTTAATACAATGACTCAAACTGTGTTTGGAAGTATTACATTCTGAAATCAGTTGCATTTAACAGAAACATCTCAAAATAAACTGATACTTAGTTCACCAAAAAAAAGACAATTTGCTGAAAATTTACTCACCCTACTGCCATCCAAGATGTAGATGAGTTTGTTTATCGGGAACAGATGTGGAGAAATGTAGTACATCACTTGTTCAGCAATCAATGCTCTGCAGTGAATGGGTGCCGTCAGAATGGGAGTCCAAACAGTGAAAACAT
The DNA here is from genome assembly GCA_032359435.1 of Enteromius unitaeniatus. Classification (NCBI taxonomy): domain Eukaryota; kingdom Metazoa; phylum Chordata; class Actinopteri; order Cypriniformes; family Cyprinidae; genus Enteromius; species Enteromius unitaeniatus. The sequence goes on along the minus strand of JAUMHI010000057.1, from coordinate 17,557,248 downwards.
CACACACTCTCCAGTCCAGTCTTGTGTCACGGTAGTGCATTGGCAAAGCACGGAAAGAGTCGTCGTTGTATATAAACATAGTTTAATCTCCACAAAGTAGACCAAGAAAGAGCAGATTAACACACCTGACATTGACATTGATGGACAAGGACTGAAGGGCTGAAGGCAACTTATAAAGGGGAGACAATAACTGATAATAGACAAGACACACCTGACAAGAATAACTCATTAACTGAAACTAGGTCACTGGGAAAAACAAAGAGCACATGGGGAAACGACACAAAAACATTCCTACATGTTACATCTTGAGAAACAAGAAGTTGCATGTTTATTGGAAACAAATGCATCATTAAGATGCTTTAAAGTGTCACTTCTAGCTAAAATATAAGACTATAATCCATAATAGTGTCCATCCACTATTGTCCTCTCAGATTAAAATCCACCCACATATTTATTTAGACCTATTTTGGACCATTTCCACTTGTAAACAGTGTTTGATCTGTTCATTCATCTGTTGATTCAGATAAGATTACTTTTTCACTGGAGGAAGCTAAAATGAAGCTAAATTTTAGATGCTAAAAACATGTTAATGATGGCTTTGATTCTTACAAACATGCAGATCCGCTTATCATAAGATGGCTATTGATGGACTAGAGAGTGTGGATTATTATGATTTCTGACGGCACCCATTCACTGTATTGGTCAGCAAATTATTTTCTTGCTTAGATTTTGCTTTGTTTCCAGCAAAACTATCTAAAAATTTTTAAATAAAAAGATGATAAAAATAATTGTCTTGTTTTCAGAGAATAAGTCTGGCCTTCCTGGCATCCACATATGTGGACATTATATTCAGTGAATTTCTCAGAGAATTTTTTGTCTGCATGTCCTGTGGACTTATTGAAATATGATAATATTTTGTAATTATTGTTTAAATCTGTACATTTTTTTAATTGTGTGTGTCATAAATCAAAATCTCAGAAAAATATTATGGAGTTTCAGATCAAAATATGACTTTTTGTTACAAAACACAAGGTTGATTTTTCATACGAGGACACCGGGACAAAAACATTTTGCGAGACGAATAATATAGGAACATAAAGGATATTTCAATATTCTATTAAATATGATATATTATAATGAAAATCTGGACAATTATTACACTTTTTTTACTACATGTTGCCCCCAAAACACATTAATATCCAAATTAGATTTAGTTTATGTATAAGATATCTATAAATAGTAATGAGAAAATAATGAGAAAAACCATTCATGGCCATTTTACACACATTTTGCAGATATAAATGTGGTATGTCATATATAATACATATTTATATATAAAGTTTAAAAAAAAAAACTTTGCAACTAGCATAACATAGCATAACTTATGAATTAAATATAATTTTTAATGTAATTTTCTTTTTTTACATTATTTTTAATGCTCTAAACAATGTAAAGACATTTAAAAAAAAAAACATTTTTCCAGTGTCTTAAGAGGTTAATCAAGTTAACCTGCAAGTTAGTCTGCTAATGGGGTACGTTTTAAGCAAGAACGCACTTAATGTGTTTTTCTGAAAACAAGACTATAATAATTACTCACCTAGAAAATCCTTCTCAATTTTGGCTAAAAAAAGTCTAGAAAAGTGTACTTTTTTGCACTGTAGTGTGACATTTCTTCATCTTCATCATAGATGAGTGAGTACATGTTCTCCACGAAGCCCCCTGGTCAATGAAAAGCTCTCTCTCTGTTCCTCAGGGCCGTGGTGCATGTGCAGGTGGGAGATGTGAATGAGTTTTCTCCCGTGTTCGCTCAGTTGGAGTATCACGGCTCGGTGACGGAGGGCAAAGTGTATGACAGTATTCTGCAGGTGCAGGCGTCAGACCAGGACTGCTCTCCACAATACAGCCAGATCTGCAACTACCAGATCACCTCTCAGGACACAGCCTTCGCCATAGACCGCAACGGTTAGCACACAACGTATGACAAACACACGGGCACAGCACCTTTCTGTCTGTAGTTACATGTGTGTTTGTGTGCAGGTAACATCAGGAACACAGAGAGCCTGAGCTTTGATAAGAAGTCACATTATAAAATCCATGTGACGGCGCTCGACTGCGGTCAGAAGAGAGCGGTGCAGGACGCTGTCGTACACATCCACGTCAAACCCGTCTGCAAGCCTGGATGGCTGGGTGAGATATAGTTGTCAATTTAGAGCACTAAATTCTCCAGTGTTTTCTGTGCACTCTCGTGTAAAAAGGTACAACGCTGTTAGTGGGCCGGCATCCCTAAGGTACAAAAGCTAAAAGGTGCTTTATTTACTCCTAAATGGTACATTTTAGTACCTTAAAGCTATATATTAGTACTTCCAAACACATAATTGTACCATTTTAAAGTGTACTGCACTTTTATGAGACTGTACAGCTAGACTTTTGTAAAGTTTTTAGAATGTAAATAATTGTAGGTGTTATTATTAGTTATTTTGTTTATTGTATTATTTACTTATTTTAAAAATGTTTTTGTATACTTAATATATGTGTGCGTGTGCCGTGTATATTTATTTTGTGTATTTAGGTACACACACACACGCAGGTATATATTTAGGCAAGCAATTAGTTATATTTTTATATTAAATATATTAGAAATTATATAAATATAAACATAATTTAGAATATTTTCTAAATATATGAGTCTGTCTTTTTATATAGACAATAAATATACAAAGCACACACATATACTGTAAACCAACACTTTTATTTTAGATAAATCACAATTAATTATTTGACAGCACTACTTAGTTAATGAACAAATCATTTATTTTTATTTATATAATTTATTCTAATTTTAGTAAATAAATGTCACTTGCTTTTCACTTTAATAGTTTTTTTTAGTTTCAGTAATTTAGTATTTCAGCTTATTTCAGTTGGTTACCGTGGCAACATTTGTCATTTTCATTTATGTTTTCCATAATTTAGTTAATAAAGCTGGCCTGATGTTTTATAGTTTAGATATTACTGACTGACATTAAAGTCAGAAAAAGTGGATAAAAGTGTCTGCTACATGGATGTTATTATTAATAGTTTTTCTTTAATTCACAACACTCATATTCATTCTATTATTATTTCAACTCAGAAAAATATGCTTGTAAATGTGCATCTAAAGTTGGTAAAGTTCAGTTTCAAATCTGTGAATCATTGAATTTAAACTACTTCACTGAACTGAATCATCTGAATAAACAGATTCTTTAAAAAGAATCAGACTTCGAAGCATTACTGGATTACTAAAATGAGAAGAGTTTAAGACTGTCTGCTCCATACAACGCAACTTAAAAACTATGACTTTTATTTATGTGTGCACGTTCACTTGTTTCATTGACATAATGAATCAATATAATGAAACCTGGGTCAGTGAGGGAATCAGATGTTCAAAACTAAAATACACAAAAAGGAGTAAACTAAATTTCCTATGATCTGTGTATGACAGCTTCTCTGTGTCAGAGTTACATGCAAACACACACACATCAATTTCCTGTCACTTTCTGTCCATCTCTTTCTTTTCCCTTGAAGCTATTTTTGTTTGCTTTTAAACTCAATATAGTATTGACTCCCCTCCCATCTCTCCATCTGTTTTTTTTTTTCTTTCTGTAGGTTTGTGCTTTTTTCTTGCTTTTGATTGCCGCGGGAGGCATCAGAATTAACACACACACACTTTCATAGGATAGCCAGCATGATGCATTATGCTGTTCTTTGAGGGCTCCTGGTATCAGTTTTACTAGCTAAAGACGTGACGCATCTAAAGCAGAGTTGCTCAACTGGTTGACAAAAAATTATAGTCTTGTTTTCAGAAAAAAACAAGTAAACATTAAGTGAGTTTGCCCTCACTTAATGTTAACAAATAATCTTATATAAAACAGAAAACAGAATTGTTTCAAGCAAAAACTTAATTTTGACTATAATTTTTACTTACATAAGTTTGTCTAATCTAAAGAAACTTTCTTTTTGCAGTGCATGCAACATGTAAATGGGAATAGAATCAAACTTTATTTTAGCACAAATGTCCTCATCTTCATAAAGTAATTGCAATTTCTTATTATTATACAGAATTATACAGATTTTACATCTAAATAAGATTTTATTTAAGTGATTACAAAAATATTTTGTATCACTGAATTAATTTATATTAAGATAAAAAAAATCATGCAAAAATCACTCTTATAACCAGAACTTCAGAAAACCTGCCTGGTGCTGCACTATATTTAACACTATAACTATTTGCAATGAACCTTTGCTTAATTTCAAGGGCATTTCCTTAAAAACAGATCTTTTCTATTGATCACAGCTGCAATTATTCATACAGAGCTTGGTGTGTTTGCATTTTAAAACTTTAGATGCAACAAACTCTGATTTTAGCATTTGATTCATTTATATACATTTGGTCTTCACGCATACTCCAATAAGCTTTGATAAAAAACGATCTGGCCTAGTTTTCAGAAGTCAGCTGCTATATCAATATTATATCATTTGCCTAATACAGTATAACGTAAATCTCATTGCTTGCTTTTGCTAAGCGGCTTCCATCTCTTGCTGTCTCTTCACTGATATGAGAGCAGTCAGTGCAAGTTGAGAAGTAAAAAACAACAAAAACATAAAATTAGTTTAAAAAGCTCTTTGCATTTTTAACATCTCCTCATGAGTTGTTACCTAGATACAGCGGTGAACAGGTGCTGCTCGTTCTCAGTCATAGCCCAGGTTTAAGGAGAATTCAGTTCTGTTTCTTCTAAAAACCAAACATGAATTAGATCAAAACTATGAATATGAATTGTAAAATAGAAGCTTTTACAAGTCAACATTTAATCCAGTTGTATAACTTAAATTTATTTATATCCTTAAAGCATGGAAGCCACTGAATAAAAAAAAACAAACAGTTTATTGCAACTTTTTATCTCACAATTCAGACTTATTTCTGAAAATTGAGAATTGCAAAAAAAGGTCACATTTGGGAATTATAAACAGAATTGGGAAATATAAAGTCAGAATCGCAAAATATATAATATCGTAAATGCGAGTTATAAAGTCAGAATTACGAGTTATAAACAGAATTGTGAAATATAAAGTCAGAATTGTGATATCTATAACTCTCTATTCTGAAAACATCAGAAAAAAAGTCAGAATTGTGACTTTATATCACACAGTTGCGAGTTATAAGTCAGGATTGTGAGGATATAAAGTTAGAATCGCAAGATTTAAAGTAAAAATAATTCTTGTAATTGCCAGTTTATGCCTCACAATTCTGACTTTATAACTTACAAATGTGAGTTTATGTCACAATTCCAATAAAGTTGCAATAACAAGTTAGTATTTTTAATTAAAATCCCCCTCAAACTTTCCTTGTCTGCTAACGTCATCAAACTCACATTTTCCCTTCCCTTCAGTTGCCTTTTCACCAATTCCCAGTGGATAAAATCAAGTAAACCTTTGGTCTAGAGTAGTTTGTGTCTCCCAGAATGCACTTTGATGTGTCTCTGATGTGATTGTCCCTCAGGTGAGTTTGGAGACTCCAAACATCCCCCCCCCCCCCACCACACACACACATGGTAGAAGCTGCAGGCCAATTTTTTTCCAGCCCACTGGATGATGACAACTTGAGTAAAGGCCATTTTTTTCATATCTGACATAAAAGCATGAAGGAGAGAGAAAAGTAAACAGCTCCCCGTTGTGTCTCATAAGCAAGGGTGAATAATTCAGCAGGGGTGGACATGCACCGTCCAAACACACACACATTGTTGTTACCTTTAGGCTCCCTCCATGCATAAAATAATAATTTTCTGCTCCAAATTCCCAAACCCGGCAGCTGAAAGTGTGTTTGTGTGTGAGCTAATATTTGTGTGGTCTGTATGTGGATGCATGTTTACACAATTCATTTAATACTGTCCGCTGTTTTAATTTTTCACTCATAAAGTCATGTTAAATAACCACTGGCTGTAGAATTCATTACAGCCACAATGTTGCCTGAAAAATGTCTCTCCAGACGCACTGAGAGCTCTGGGTAACACACCTCAAATATATTATAAATTATGGCTGAATAAAACAAAAAGACAAACTCCATTAAAAAACAAACAAATGGGTTTGTTCAGTTAGTTACATAAACAATTCACTACTTGTCATATTTGTACTCCACAGACTTACTGTGCTGAATATATTATTATATTTAATATTTATGGGTGAACCTACTCACTACATAGAAAGCAAATATTTATATTTTATATTTATATTTATATTTATAAGTTAATATCATATATGGAATCATATATGAAAACCTGTTTAAGTAAAACTGTATTTTTAGTTGTTTTAGTCGATTATAAGGCAAGAGTACATACACTTTTGATTCCAAACATGTTTAGTTTGTTACTGTGCTGATATTAGAACAGTTATGTTGATTAAATGACATAACTAACACCAAAATCATTTTAGAACCATCCTAAAACCTAACCCAACTAATTGTAACCATAAAAACTTCAACAACAAAACCTCTAGTCCCTTCTGGGCTTTTAAACAGGGCCTTTCCCTGTACTCATAAATTCATAAAATAATTTTTAATTCCAACATTACCACTTCAGTCAAAGCATGCTAGGAATTAATAATCCAGCTTGCAATTTTAGCTCATGCATCAAACAACTATTAATTTAACCCCCAGCACAAATTTAGTAAACTTTTACATATGTAAGCAAACTAAATACAATTATGATAAAAAGTTCAGCAGTTGTTATGATTTAGCTCAATTTAGTTTAAATGAAGTAGTAGCTACTTCTAAAGACCAGAATATCAATGTCTAGACGAGACTTGAGGGAGGATTTCATTTGATTTTTTAAAGAGTGTCTTGTTTTTTTTACCTGTTAACTGCAGCCTATTGTTTTGAGAGTTTTGCACATGCAAACATCACTCCCTATTTCACCAGAAGTCTGGTTGTTGAGAATAATGCACAGATTTCAGCAAATGCGACGATGCAATGCTGAAATATTTACCAAAACACAGCTGTCAAGGGTAGAAATGCAATCTGTCGAATCTGTTTCAGCCTTGACCTGCATGCCGTTGTTTCAATGTTTAAATAGTGGTATTTTTTCTTGTTAAATATCCTGCATCATTCTAATGCATCAGATTATGCAAGATGCAAAAAAATAGGTACTAATATGCACAATTCTAGGGTAAAAAAAGGTACAAAGGATAACCTTTGAGCCCCTGTTATACCCTCAAAGGTACAAATTTTGGTAAAGGGACCAATACTTACTATAGTTTCCTCTTAGCATGTATATTATTAACATTTTTAGTTACCTAAACCTAACTACCTTACTAACTATCAGCAAATAAGGAGTTCATTGGCATAAACATTTTTGGTGAGAATTTGACCTTAAAATACACTGTGACCCAATTTCTGGGCACTATATAGTAATCTTTGATGGTGGACCATGATATTTCCATTTCACTATATCATATTTACTTTGTAAACAGCAATCACAAGTGTTTCCTTTTGAATGTTTGAATGTGAATGTTTTGGCTCATGCACTAAAAAAGATCCTGGAGGTGTATTTAAAATGCACGTCATGTCGGGGAAAGCTGTTAATTGTGTGGAAGTCTGGAAAACACTGTGACCTCAATATCTTCATTTTCCGGCTCAGTGATATTATCGCTCTTTCTAATATTTAAGCTACTTATCAAAACGTTAGCTAACCTTCTTTCTTTCCAGGCTGGAGCAAGCTGGTTGACTATGAACCAGGAACAGGCAGTAAGCTGTTATTTCCCAAGATGCACCTGGAGACGTGTGCGGGATCGGTGTCGTGGATCAGGACCACGGTGGAGCTGGAGACCAGCGGAGCCAGAAGAGGCTGTGACAGACAGTCTTACTCTGAACGCTCCTTACAGAAGCTCTGCGGTATGATTAACTGCTATTTATTCCTTTGCACGCTTCCTCATTTCTCTTGGGTCGGTTTAATTACCAAATGCGCCTGGGGCTAAACAGACAAAACCTCCACCCTTGTCCTAGAATAGGTATGTGTCTCAGTGCAGAATCATTAGCAGTGTAATTCAACCATATCAGAGGGATTGTCTTGAGATATACAAATGAAGCTATAAAATACAAATACACAGCTCATCACAGGTCTTCAAGAAGACTAACAGTCCTTTTATATGACATGTGTCTGCGCATCCTAATGCACTGCACTCTATGGGGTGAAGAGTCATATTATTGGCGTGATAATCAATGATATGGTAATGAGATCCCACAGAAAGCCAAACTTAACCTGGAGTCATGATAAGATTCCTTTTTGTTTTTGTAATTCCTTAATTTATATATATTGTTCTATACATTATATAGACATTTTTATAATATTATAAATTGTAATATAGTTATACACTACACTATTTTTTGTTAAATAAAATAAATATTAATTTAAAAAGTGCATATATATATATATATAAAACATAAAAACATTATATACCATGAAAATCTGAATTAAATTAATATTTTTAAAAAATTCTAATGTATATAAATACTAATAAACATTTGTTTTTAGTATATACAATTATTATACATATGACAAGTAGTGGAAATTACAATGTAAGCTTAAATTATTAATTTGTATATATTTATAACAATATCTAAAAACAATTCAAAAATTTTTCCTAAAAAGATATGTATATAAGAACACAAAAACATTATATTTATACCATTAAACACTTAATTCTGTAAATATATAATTTATATAAATACTATAAAAAAAAATTGTATATACAAATAAATACATAATACATAAAATTAGTATCATTACATGCAATTTTAATAACCCTATTCATTAGAAAATCTGTACTAATGAATAAATATCAAAATCTGCATGGCTTTTCATTTGGACTTCAAAGTCGATTTAAACTTCCTCATCTGTGATCTGTGTTTCAAATGATCATTTTATCTCTAAACTCGCTGGTGATGATGGCAACATACCAGGAGCTTCATCAGGCAGCACAGATCTTCTGCCGGCGCCCAGCGGTGTTTTTAATTGGACAGCGGCTCTTGTGACGGATGGCGGCCCGGACAGTGACCTCACATACCGCTTTGATGGTCGTCAAGCTGCCAAGATCCCAGACTGGGTCGTCCTGCAGAATCTAACCCATCAGTTCACCATAACCACATGGATGAAGCACGGCCCGAGTCCAGGACAGAGAGCCGAGAAAGAAACGCTTCTCTGCAACTCTGATAAAACAGGTAAGAGACAAAACCTGAAACCTGCTTAAAGATCTGTTGTTGTTTTATACAGCATATGTTTCATACCCCCCCCCACAAAAGTAGTTTAATGCAGTTCACTTTTATGGCTTTACATTAACCTTTTAATGCACTGTATGATATTTTGTATAATCATAACCACCTTCAGAAAGTATAACGCAATGCAACATGTGACTAACAAGCCTTCACATTTTATAATGTATTTCAACTTTGGTTACAATTATTATGAACTGATATAATGCATTACAACATACATACATACATTAATAATGTGCAGTTTTGTACTTCACAAAAGACATTTAGCAAAATACAGCCAGGACATTGAGATTTGTTCATGCTGGACCTTTTTTTAGCGGGATTGAAGAGCAAATGGTTAAGATCAGAATTTGATTGTACTGGACGATTGGAGCTCTACTTCCAACCCTGTTAGACTGACTATCCTTTCCTGTCAGGATCTCTATATAGATAAACACACACCAAATGCTGCCGTTTCTTTTCTCTCATGGTTCAATTTGGTGATATTATCTTGTATGTCAAGAGGTAATTGTATTCTCTGTCTGTCTCTTCACCTCCCCGTGCTCTCTTTGTCTCTCTGTCTCTCTCAGAGATGAACAGACACCATTACTCTCTGTACGTGCATAACTGCAGGCTGGTATTCCTGCTGAGGATGGACTACACACAGACAGACTCCTTCAGACCGGCTGAATTCCACTGGAAATTAGAGCAGGTATGAGAGACGCTTCACACTAGGTGTTTCGTTTCATAAGAATATGAAATATTATCCTAATAATATCAATTTGACAGACTAATAGATGCAAGGGTGCAGAATTTAGTAGGATCACATTTCTCACCCAATATCCAGTGACTATAAAGTCTCTAGCAATAATTTTGATCAAAAATTAAATATCTGTTGTTGTTGTAATTTCAGGCACATCTGAAATAGGTCATACCATTAAAATTACTTGTGAATTACGCAAGAAAACGACAAGCTTTCAAGCCTGCACATTTAAACAGGTCTTATGATGTTGCTTAAAGAACATTATTTCGTGTATTTGGTGTAATGAAATGTTTTTATGCGGTTTAAGGTGCAAAAAGCACATTATTTTCCACATACTGTACATTTTTGCTTCTCCTCTAAGCCCTGCCTCCAGAAACAAGTCAATTTGTCATTCTAAAAAGGTGAGGTGTGCTTTGACTGCAAGCATGTGGAGGAAATGTTCCGCCCCTTAACATAACGTAATACTGCATCCCGGGGCTATGACACCAAAATAATAATTACTGATTATCATGACAACAAGCAGTACCCTTCACTGCTCAAAACTAGTGTTTGAAGAGTAAGTAGCAGCTTCTTTTAATAAGAAAACATAACTTACTTAAAGGCAGAGATGTATAGTAACGAAATAGAACTACTTCACTACTGTACTTAAGTACTAAAAGGCCGTATCTGAACTCTACTGGAGTATTGTTTTTTTCTCCTACTTCCACTTTCACTTCAGTACATATTTTCAATGAGTTTAATACTTTTACGGCGATAGATTTTGTATGTGCTGCATCGTTACTCGTTACAATTATAAAAATGTAACGAATCATTCCAAACCCACATTATCACTGCCAGAGCAGTATATGGCCCTGTCACAGGTTTGAATAAGCTGGCTCATCATTAAGCGAATCAGGCGATAAAAGAAGACAGCGCTGCCTGCCTGCATTGGGGTCCGCAAACGCATACATGCGTTTTGAGGCGTCTTCTGATGACGTCAATAAGAACTTCGTACAGATCGTACAGATAAGAGCAATACATCAATGGAATCTGTGAAGGGTCTACTTTAATTTGTATACACATATAATAACAA
>JAUMHI010000057.1:17520535-17535565 GCA_032359435.1 Enteromius unitaeniatus | reverse complement strand
TATTAATTGTCTTCACAGTTATTAAAATATTAAGTAAATATTACTTATTTCATTTATGAATTAGACTTTTTCTAAGCATTTAGATACGTTTTTTAAATAGTAATACACAGCTGTCCCTAAAATATTAAGTAAATTTGACCTATTGTTATGAGGTAGGTTTTATTTAATATTTCAATAAATTAATTCAATTTACTTAATTAAATCTCACTTAAAATATAGTAATTTTGTCTGAATTAACATAAGCCACATAGGTAAGATACAATTATTATTAACGTTTATTTTGTATTTTTCACAAGTTAAACAATGACTCAAAAACGTTTCTGAAACACCTCGAGAATGTAACAGTGCTCTGGGATATGCAAGGTTGAGGGTATAAATGAGTCCCATAAGCAGTGCACAATCTTTAGCAGCATTGTGACATCCTGGCAGGAGCTTGTAATGGATACATCCACTGGATCCTTTCCATAGCTCCTGCTTTTAGCAGTAAAATTATTTGAATGTTACTGCTAAAAGCAAAGCTTAAATAAAACAGTATTACGCCAAACTGAGTCAAGCCTGTTTAACAGTGAGCTAGTTTAGTAAAACATTACATAAGAGCCATTACAGCCAAATAATGTTACACTTAGCCATAAATTTAAGGTAAACCTGTACATCAGGGGTGAGGGACCCTGCTCCTGGAGGGTCAGAGTTCAGCCCCAGCCTTAAAGTTTCTAGTAGGCCTTGATCACCTGGATCAGGTGTATTTGATTAAAGGGTTAGTTCAATCAGAAATGAAAATTCTGTTATCACTCACCCTCATGTCGAGACTTTCATTCATCTTCAGAACACAAATTAAGATATTTGTGATGCGATTAGAGAGCAATCAGACCGCAACACAACTGAAATGATCCCTGGCTTCCATTGTGATACTCGCAAAAATTACAGAGGTCACGGGAGAAGCATGGTAGAGATAAATGATGTTATTTTTGTTGTGCAAAAAAAGTATTCTCAGTGTGGCAAAGCTGAAGTTGATCCACTGATGGACTGGTGTTTCTGGATCTGGGATCATTTCAGTTGTGTTGCTGTCTATGGAGGATCAGATAGCTCTCTGATATCATCAAAAATACCTTCATTTGTGTTCTGAAGATGAATGAAGGTCTTATGGGTTTGGAACGACATGAGGGTGAATACTTATGACAGAATTTTTATTGTTGGGTGAACTAACCCTTTCAGATTAGATCTAACCACAGCAGGACACAGGCCCTCCAGGACCATCCCCACACCTGGTGTATGTTACGGTAATACAATTGTAAAACGTCATTGAACAAAATATGCTTTACCTTCCAACAGTTTCTCTTCTTACTAGACAAGGTACAGTCTGTCTCCGGATAACAGCTTTGCATCTCCTCTCAATGTTTTGGTTCTGAGAACAGATTATCATTGTCAATGTATAACCAATATCCATAGAAAACAAACTGGCAAGTGATAATACAATGGCATACACATGCAAAGAGCAATGATTTGAGCGCAGACTGCACGAGAAACGTCTGGAAAGGTGGAGTCTTTCTGGTGGTTGCTTTTGTAGCGTGTTAATGAGCCTGTTCATGACACTCTGTTCTAGAGAAATCGTAGTTAGTCTCCTAAATTCCTCTTATATCTGCAATGACAAGAGATCAGTATTTAAATAATACTTTTAAATTGTATTACATACCGCAGTAGTGTTGATCCTTGATGACACCAGTCTGGGAGATTTCCTCAGTGCAGTCAACCTGTAAATGAGCAAACACAATTAGTTTTATTAAAAAAAGCATTATATTAAAGGTAGAAAATTACACAAGGACTAATTAATAAACAGAAGCTGAAATATAAGCAGGGGTTGTATTCTGATGTAATGCTTGTTTCCTCTTCCTGTCATTCATATTCAAATTTCAATTCAGACATTGCTTCATTTCTAAATTTTGCACGTTTGCTCACACTCATAGACACTTTGATAATAGAATGTCTCTGTCTTTCCCTCAGTTTCATCTGAATCCCTCTCAGTCTCTGGTGGTGATGGAGGGAGAGGATCTGGAGCAGATGAACGCCGCACTGAGAAAAGTTTCTTACATCAACTCTCGGCAGTTTCCCACCAAGGGAGCCCGTCACCTCCGGATCTCAACGGCAGTGCAGTAAGATTATAAATATTCATGAGATCCCGTTTCTGAACCATACTAGAATTTTAGCTCTGGAATGTGACAATATGAATGATCAAACCATTTATATCTGGTTGCACAGTTCTGATATGCATCCCAGAACTGGCTGGAAAAGTTATTAAATCTCTATCCTACTGCATGTAAAAAATATTGATGAATGTTTTACAAGAAAATACAAATTTAGTTTTCTAGTTAAAAAATTTACACTTAATTCAATGCATTAGTTGGCATTTCTTACATTAAAAGGTGCTTTATATAATTGTTTGATTGTACTAAAGCATAAAAATACCATAATATATTTGCAGATGTCATACTTATTTCTTTAAAAAACAATGCTAAATTTATTCTACTTTGAAATGTGTGTTCCGGGTCGGAATGTCTGTTTTTGTTTCGGTCTGTGTGATTCCAACCAATGCCAATTTACACAGTAAAAAATTCCTGTAGAAATTACAGTATTACTGCCAGCTGGATTCCAGTAGCTTACTGTAGATTTAAATTTATGTTATTTACGGGCAACAGTTTGTTCAAAGATTAATGAACATTAAACATTAAAAAGCCTTTGTCTTTACAGGAAAAAATAAATAAAATAAAATAACAGCCTTTCTGGGATCCAATATCAGAAAAAAAATCAAAAGGTTGATGAAGATTTCTGGTTCACAGAATGCTTTGCCTCAGGCAAAAAAAAATGTTAATGTTCGTTTATCTTTGAACAAACTGTTGCCAATAAATTTGATAAATATTACATTTACAGTAAGTTACTGGCATCCAAGTAATCTTTTAAAGTGTACCTAATAGTATTTTAAAACCCTGGGTGGCCAGTTGGTGGAAAACAGAGCGTACTGCATCCATGTAAGCCAGCAAATAAAATCGATCAGATACCGCAGATTCTATTAGACCTAAAAAGCCTCGGCATCCATGGAAAGAGCTCTACAATCAGAGGAATAATAAAACATGGACAAAATCAACTTACACTGTGAAGCTCGTCACCTTTTAGTGTCCTCCATCTGGCAACCTCTTTCTATTGCAAAGAACATTGGAAAGGTTCCACTGATCTAAAAAGTTCTTGATGGAACCTAGAATCTTTATTGAGTGTTATTTGTAACTAGATTTGTACATGTTCTGCTTGCGAGCTGATGGCTATATCAAACCCCTAATCATACTATAACATACTGTAACCTTTACTCTTATTCTGTTCTTACCTAATTCATATTCCTCGCTTAGGAAGGTTTAATTTTTATGTACAGACAGGGAAATGGAAAGAGAATAACAGAGAGATTTGAAAAGCGCACCCACTGGCACCCCATGATTATTCAAAGCAGATCATGAATATGCATAAGCCCCTAAAGGATTATGACCCGCCCCTCTGAGGCTAGTGGGCGGGGGTTCCTTCAGGAAGAGCAACAGGGAATTAGCATGAAAACACACACACAACACTAAAACACACATAATAGAGCAATTAGGTATTATATTACTGTAAGAGATATAATTGAACTCTGGCTTCTCTCATTCTTAAAACTTGCTGAACACAGACTTACATTAAGCACAAACAAAACTTTTTTCTATAAGTAATTTACACGATTCATTTCGCAAAGTAACAGATTACTTGTCAAGGAGACGAACACTGCGCAAAAACTCAGAATTAAGGGAACCACATTATCACCTTGGCATAAAAATAATAATGTAAGCATGGAAGAGCGAGACGGTAGACCTACAGAGACAGAAGTTGTGATTAACAAATACCACGATATCAGTGTTTTTCTCCCAGGGATGCACTGCAATTATTATATAATTATCATTTTTAATTCTGCCAGTAACAATAAGCTGATATTATTTGTGTGTTATGAACAGATAAAATGCTACACTGTTTAAAGAAATAGAAAATAAACTAAATATTGTTTTAAATGCTACAAGTGAATTTCTAATGAAAGAAAAGAAATCCTAATTATCAATATTTTGGCCAATATTGAGATTTATTCACTCACTAATATCATGCATTTATGGAACACATGAAATGGCTATTCAATAGGGCAATACAATGCAAAATATAATACTAAATAAATATTTTGAGACTTGCTAAAGATTTCAGTAAGACAGAAAATGATAGCAAAAAATAAGGCATATAAATAAATGTAAAACTACACTGAAATATAGGTACAAAAGCTGTCACTGGGGTGGTACCTTTTCAGAAGGTACACTTTTGTACCTATAAGGTTCAATTATGTACACTGTTAGTACTAATGTGTACCTTTAAGGTACCAAAACGGACCCTTTAGGTACAAACATGCACCTTTTGAGAAGGTACCCAGTGACAGAGAAAAAGATCATGCAAAATTAAATATTCAGTACCGAACAACAATGTTTACACTTGGCTCTTTCAGTGCCATGTTGGAATATGTTCATGTGTTTAAACAGATGTGAGGCAAACGTCCAGGTTTAGTCAATAACAGAACGCCTCATCCCTTCATTATCCCCTGCCATCCGAATGCATGAATTTCATTATCGGAAAATCCAAGCATATGTTCGCCACACGTCACCCTGAGAAACAATTAACATCCAAACATAGGGCTAAAGATGTCGAATAGCATGCATCGTTTGGTCATCAGTTAACCATTACAGATCATAAAAGAGTGCGTTAAATCGTATTTAAGTTCAAACCAACTGTATCTTGTAGCACGCAGCTGTTTTGGAAATATGAATTAAACTCTTCAAGCCTCAGCGTATCTAAACCTTCAGTCACAGATGGTTTCCTCCATTAATTTCCTGTCTGTTGATGAATGCGAGTTTTTGTTTGCGTCAGGATTAAGAACAACATCTTTAATTAGAGAAGGAGGATCTGTGCTTATTTGTGGATAATGGACTTCCTACTTCCTGTCGTTCAGAGCTGCTTCACGGTGGTGAAATCACTAGAGTTGTAAATTAATTCTAGTAAATACCGTTTGTGTTTTGCTTTTAAGCTTATTAAGTCCAATTACTGCGAGATTTAAGAAAGCTGAAGTGTTATTAATTCTCTGCAGGCGGAGGTTTTCTCTTTGTGTGAAGTTATCAGCGCTGCAGTCTCTGTAATGAGTTGGGACCAGCTCCAAGTCATTTGTTTACGCTCTACACATCACTGTCGAACGCTTCTTATTATTTATATCCAAGTGGAGATGTCTTCACCTCTGAGGGAGTGTTTGCAGAACCCAAAATTAACTTCATGCCCAACCTGCCTGTTACTTGAGATAAACTAAACTTAACTTCACTTAAATAAAATAAAATATTAAATTAATGCCATGTATGTTGCCAGTTAAGGTAATATTTCTCATTTTCATTTTAGTTTATCTTGACAGTGAAACAACTAATGAAAACTATATCTTTCAAAATAAACATAAAAATGACAAAAACTAGTTCTGTCAAATAATGTTTTTGTGTACATAATATATTTGTATTTACTGTTTACATTTATGTTTATATAAATACAAAAATGTTGTTTATACATGAAAATAAAAATAGAAAATATAATAAACAATATTAATATTTAAAATATCAATAAAAACTACAATAGTATCTCAGTGAGACGAAAATAAGCCTGCTAAATATTTCTTATATGTGATAAAAAATGATTTTGCATTATATAATTGTGTCCAAAATTAACTGAATTATTTATACATTTATTTATGACTCTGGAGCACAAGTATTTTTTTTTTTATATTAAATAAAGATATTTTGTACATCTCCTACCATAAATATATGAAAACGTATTTTTTTATTAGTAAAATGCACCGCTAAGAATTTCATTTGGACAACTTTAAAGGTGATTTCCTCGATATTTCAATACTTTTGATTTTAAATAGTTATATCTCCTAATATGTCCTAACAAACCACAAGCAGATTTATTCATAAACTTAAATCTGGATTGTTTAGGTTCCTAATAAAGCCACTGGCGATATGGTAACTGCAGTTGGAGCTTATGTTTAGACCCTGCACTTGTGTGTTTGCATCTAAAATAACACGCACAAAAGTAAAAAGGATGCGTTGTTGTTGTGTGTGTGATCTCTGCAGGTGTTTCGGAGAGGATGTGTGTATTTCTGTCCCTGATATTGAGGCAGTTGTCATGGTAATGCAGCCTAGTGAACCACGCATCACAATCACTGGGGCGGAGCACCTGACCATCCCCGCCTCCAAACTTGCCCTTGGCCTATCCCTGTTCAGAGATTTGCATATCATCAGCACAGTAGCAAAAAGCGACATAGAGACAAACACAGGTACAGAGAAGTATTATTAAGTATATTGTTTTAAACTCAAAATTGTTGTTATATATTGTAGTGCTGATACAAATCTGTCTTGACCCACAGTATTGAACATACAGGTATTAGATCTAAGAGGGAAGATTTTCTGGAAGTTGTGTTTTATCCTCATTTTTTGGAGCTTGACAGAATCCATTCTGTGCCAAAGCATCCTGCTCAACTTTACCTTGTGTGTTGAACAAAAGAAAAGTCGGAGACATGAAATTGAGTAAATGATGACAGATTTATCCTTTTTGGGTGAACTATTTCTGCAACAAAAACACTACTAATGAAAACAACCCACAAACCAAAGTCCCCAACCGCTGCGCAGAGCACATTATTCACTGACAGACCGCAGGTGTCGTGCTGTTTTGGTGGGAAACAACAGTACATGCAAAAAAACATGTTAATAAATCATAAAAGACAGATGCTCTGTGCACCCTCCACCATCACATCACATCACAACACAACACACGAGTCTTTCATGAAGATGCTTTTCTGAATCGGAAACGCCTCTCCCTCCTTTATTCTGAAGGCTTATTTACTTTAAATGAGACAAATCCTTAAAAACTGCACTTTACTTGCTTTTTCCAGTTAAACTTTCTTCATAATGTAGATATTCATTAGCATTTAAAACTTTGGGGTGTTTTAAATAAATTAATACCTACATTTAGCAAGGATGCAATAATTTAATCAAAAGTGAAAGACATTCAAAATGTTACAAAATATTAAGATTTCTTATAAACGCTGTTCTTTTGAACTTTTCTAATCATGAAGGTATCCTGGAAAAAAATGCATTACAGTTTCCACAAAAATATGAAGCAGCACAACTGTATGAGCTGCAAATTAGCATATTATAATGATTTCTGAAGGATCTTTGAAGGCTGGAGTAATATCACTGAAAATTCAGCTTTGCATCACAGGAATAGTTTCCATTTTAACATATTTAAATACAAAATAATTATTTTAAATTGTAAAAATTAATTAACAACAAGATTTATTACAGTTTTTTTCAAAAAACATGAAAACATGAATTAATTTTAAAATCTTAAACTTTAATCTTTGAATAAACTGCGACATGATCAAAATACAGGCCATTTGCATAGAGAAACCTATATATTAAATATTATAAAAGTATTGAATATGTGTAATTTAAAAGGAGAATTTTTTTTTTCCAAAAAACTGGAGAAAATTGTTATAGATAATATATTGCATATATTACATGGATATTATAAAGACTTAATTATTTTTCATTATTATTCATTAACATTTTTTTCATCTTTCATCTTGTACGTGTGCAGATCACAGGTCAGGTGCATTTAAGGAAATCACACATAATCTGGACTACTGTGACATCATAGTGTTGGGGGAGGAGTTGAGGGCGGGGCTAGAGAGTCTGGAATTGCAGCACAGCTCCTTATTGGGCAAACACCTGGAATACGCCAACTCCAGCACCGGCGTGTCCATTTACGGTAAAAACACATACTCCGCAACTCACTTTCATCTTTCCCAACACACTTTCCTCATCTTCTACATCTGTTTTAGGTGTGGATTCCATCTCTCACTACACAGAGGTGATCAGACAGGTGCGTTATCAGAGCCGCCAGGCTGTCGACTCGGTCCGCACCTTCAGACTCACCTGTTCTGAGCTCAACGGGGGTTACACCAGCAATCAGTATACATTACAGGTGAGGACTAAACTAACAATGCACTCAGCCACGGCTCTGATCTAGGCCCTAAAGATGCTCTCTATCCCTCTTTCTCCAAGGTCAACATCCTTCACCGCGAGGAAGCTTTTGAACATGTCAATCATGTGATGGCTCCGCCCAAATACATGCAAATTATCCATCCTACAGTCATAGAATCTAACAGCTACAGCTTAGGTGAGTGACTGAATTCAGTGTGTCTGTGATTATATTGGTTTTGTTAATATTAGCTGATATGCAATACTTAATAAACCTCAGTTTAGTCATATACTACCTGACTGGGGTTTTGGGGAAGAAGTCTCTTCTGCCAACTAAGGCTCCATTTATTTAAATGAAAATACAGTAAAGACAGTAATATGGTGAAATAATATTACAATTTAAAATAGCGGTATTCTATTTTGACATATATTGTAATAATATGTAATTTATTCCAGTGATCAAAGCTCAAGCATTACTCTAGCTTGCAGTGTCACATGATCCTTCGAAAATCATTCTCATATGCTGATTTGATGCTCATGTATTATTATCTGTGTAACGCACTGTTTTATGGGTTAAAGTTCTATGTTTGTGAAAAATGATACATTTTTTAGAATTCTTTAATGAATAATGTTGCAAAGTTAAAAAGTAACCACATTCTTTTGAAATGTCAATCTTTTTTTAACATTCTAAACGGTTTACTGTCTTTTTCGATCCATTTAATGCATCATTGCAGAATAAGACAATATTTTCAATATATCATTCCATTATGGGTTGGGAAACAAAAAGAACTGATTCCAGTCTGATTCCTGAAACAATTATGTAGTAACACTTTACAATGAGATACATTAGCTAACATTATTTTACACAAACAATACTTCTACAGCATTTATTAATCTTAGTTAATGCTACTGTAATTTCAGCATTTACTAATGCATTGTTAAAATCACAAGTTGTGTTTATTAACATTAGCTAATGCGTTGTGTGCTAACATGAACTAAAAATGAATGATTGTATTTTTTATGAACTAACTAAGATGACTGTTGTTCATTGTTTGTTCGTATTAGCTGATACGTTAACTACTTATTGTATAGTGTTACCAATGATTCTTTAAAAAGACTTAAAACAGGTTATGAATCACTTACTGAATTAGTTGGAACTGAAATGAACCAAAAACGAATGTAACTACTGTCACGTCCAAAACAGGCTTCTTAAAAGACTCCTACATGCAGTCATTAAAGAATCAACTGACAAACAAACTATGGCAATTATTTACTACAGGATACTAAACAGATGGGACTGTCATCCTCCTAGATTCTTGTCAAATTGTGACATCTATTCTGAAGTCTATAGCGTGTAAGATTTAGGTGCATTTATTGTTTTCCTCCAGTCGTACCCGCCGTCGCTACCACAGTCATTGTGCTGTGTGTCGCCGCCCTGCTGGTGGTGCTGCTGAGTGTTTACCGCCTTAACCAACCACTAAACCAGGAGCACATTCACACTCACACGCTGCCTGAGAAGCAAGCAGACCGCGACAGATCCTCTCTCTCCATCACTGTCAACCCTCTGGAGGTACGGCAAACCGTCTACACGCTCAAGCAACACAAGACACCATAATGTAAAGAAGCTGCCAGAATGTTGACGCCTGTCAAACTGTCACCACATGCACGAGTCTCTGTGAAAAGGAAAACTTTTACAGCTGACAGGACAGTACAGCAGTTACACAATCAGCTAGAGCTGAACATCTACAATAAACACTGGTGCTTATAAGAAATAAAAGCACCAACATTACACGAGAGATCAATGGCCTAGAGTTTTCTATTCATTTGGACATGTTCTCCAATTAATATCTCTGTTGATCCTTGAGATTTGAGTTAGATTTGAAGATTAGTGCATCAAAAACATTCTAACCAGCCTGTTATTTTGGGTTAATTGGGTTTAGAACCAGGACTGTTATTGTTGAGGCAGTTTTTTCACCAAAAAGCAAAATCACCACGGTCACTTTTACAACCTATCGTACAAAAGACCAGGCTCTTACTTACTATTGGAGATTTTTTATATTCATTTTTTTGGAGCTGTTGTGATTGCTGCATAAAGTTCAAGTTAAGCTTAATCGACAGCATTTGTTGCAAAAAAAGTCCTTTTATTTATATATATATATATTTGGGTTACAGTGAGGCATTCATGTAAATGTTAAAATACACAGATTCAATATTATGTCCACAAAATTGTAACTTTTTGTATGTAAAAGGAATAGTCCAATCAAAAATTACAAAATATTTTATTATTTACTCAAACTCATATGTTTCAGCCCTGTATGCCGCCTTTCTCTTGAACACAAAAGATGTTTTGAAGAGCGAAAGTCAAAGATGAAACAACATTAGGGTGAATAAATGCTGACAGAATACTGCATGTTTTAATAGAATTTAAAATATGTTTTTCTACAAAGTAAACATTCACATCTCTGCCTTAAAATCCCTACTTAAATTGGCCCCAAGTGCCTCACTGTAGCCTTGATTTGTGCCTTTTAAAGAAAAATAGGAATGAGATGTGATTCATTTGTGTTCATTTTCACCTTCATGTCACCGCAAAAACCTGTTTGACTTACTTTCTTCCTGAATGTTCACAATACAGAGAATTTCTTCGTAAATAACTTTAAATCCTGAAAACACTGTGAAAAGCAGAATTATAATCAACCAAAGTAACATTATTGCAGCTGAGCAAGATGTTTAAAGGGATAGTTCAGCCAAAAATGTAAATCCTGTCATTAATTACTCACCCTCATGTCTTTCCAAACCCATACGATGTTAAGATATTTTTGATGAAATCCAAGAGCTCTTTGACCCTGCCATAGCTTAGAACTATTAACTGTACAATATTTGAAGCATACTCATATCCGTCTTTTCCTCACAATATACGTGGATGGAGACTGGGGCTTTCAAGCTCAAATCCATATGATTCACTATATTCACATCAGTCGTGTGGAAAAGACTGATATTATTCTGTAATTTGCGTAAGGTAGGCCTAACGCTTGATAGCTGTAGTCACCGTTCATCCTATAAACAAACAGCTTAGACATTTAGCTATAAATGTCTTGTATTCCTTGAAGAAAGTAGAGTAAATTTAGACATAAACTACATTTTTGGATGTGCCATCAGTTTAAACACTTGTAAAAAATAGCTTGTCATAATTTATTGAAGCCTTTTATTCCACCTCTGAATAAAAAAGAAGCTATTTCTTGGTAAATTGCAATCATTTTTTTTACTTTACTTTTACTAATAATTCTAGGAACATGGTGTTTTTTCCCCTCAAATTTGGACTTTATAAATAGCAATTTGCAAGTTTATATCTCACAATTCTGAGAAAAATAAAACAGAACTGTGAGAAAAAAGTCTGATATAAGATATAAACTTGCATTTGCGAGACAAAAAGTCAGAATTGAAACTCTGGATCGGAATTCTGACTTTATTTCTTGCAATTTCAAGTTTTTTTGACAATTATGAAAGGTCAGAATTGTAAAAAATGTAAATTTGAAAGCTAAAATTGTGAGAGAAAAGTCTCGCTGCAGACTGCAACATCCAGGGAGCGTGGATGGATCTCACTTTTCAATGCAGAAATGACTCTAAACAAGAGTAACCAGATAACGGGAATAATATGTTTATCACAGCATTCATTTGGTTCATTCTAGAGCCTTCAGGAGCTTCAGTCAGCGGAAGAAGTAACCGAGGAGGAAGAGGAAGAAGACTGTGATATCTCTAGTACTGACTCAGACAGTGATGAAGAAGAAACGACGACGTCTTTCATACACCATCAAACCAGGCTGCAATGGGGAACATCGGCATTTCACTGCTGAAAACACAATCACACGAACACAACGCTCTACCTGTAGCATAGTGACCTGCAATACACGCAAGATGACGTGCAAACACACTTCGAAAGACCTCGAAACAGCTCTGATCCTTTGTGGTACAGTTTTTGGTGTGAGGTGACAAACTACTAAAAGTCCTGCATCCCGTCTGATCCCTTTACCCTCTCTGTCTCTACCGCTGGAGGACAAAAACTAAATATGAGACGACGACGTGGCAGAAGAAACTCCGTTCGAGCGAGTTTCAGATAGCACACATACGTCTGCAAGATGTCTGTTAAACATCTCTTGATCTGGAAAGCATCTGCTGTCTACAAATGTCTGGCTGACATCTTTTAGACATCTAATAGACGTTTATTTGACATCTAAAAGGAGACGCCCAGTAGATGAGCAAACAACCTAAATAATAAGTCTTGCAGATGTAAATGCAGACGTCAACTAGACGTCTCCTAGATGTAAGTGTGCTATCAGGATGAGGCCTCTGCAGTGCATCTCGTTTTCTTTCACCCCCGTTTGATGTGAAATGATCGTCCTTTCACAATAACCCTGATATTCATTCGTCCTTGAATACATTTTTATAAATCCCTGCGTGCACCTTTTTAATGTAGTCTTTCTTTCTCGTCTGTGTAACATGGCAGTGTGTTTGTGTGCGACTGGTTTTGTAAATGAGTGTTCTTTCATTATAAAGTGCACGTGAATGGGTTGTGTTTGTACATCTTACCGATTCCTTTTTGTGGTGGCTGCTGCACTTTATTTACATGGATCAATAAAAAAAAACTTTTAAGAAATTGGTCGCCTGTTTTTTCATTCATTATCATGTCTGTACTGGAAATTAAGATGCACAGTAAAATGCATTAAATGGCATTCTGCTGACACCCTGAGCACAAATTATGCGTAAAACAACAGCGACATCTAGCGGTGCGTCATATGTAGCACGTTCAAGTCAGATTACTGTTCTCAAATTTAATTAGTATTTCATGTCAGACTGGGGAAAGTTATCACACAATTTAAACACTCGTATGAGAAAAAGTCCTGATAAAGAAAAATTAAGAACTTTTTTTTTTAACTTTAAAATGAAACTGAGATGTATGTAAGATGATATCAGTCTTATACATTAAAAAACACCAGATTTCCATTGTAGTTAAAACACACACAAGCTAAACAATGAAAACCTTATTTGATAGTAATATTTTAAATATTTTACTAATCACATAAACATATTTATATTAAATATATATTCTTATTTTTGAATTGATATTAAATAAAATGTCATTAATTGCCGTATGGCTTGTAAAGATAGGACCATATTTGAGAGTGAAAAATATATATATATAATACAAATATTGAGAAAATCCTTAGCAAAGCATATTAATATATTTATGGTAGGAAACTTACTAAATATCTTAATGGAATATGTTTTCTGGCATAAAAGAAACAATAAGAAGTATTTTTTGCAACAAATTTACCCGTGCTGCTTATTATTAAAATGGTTTTGTTGTTCATAGACGCAGATATTAACTGTAAATATTTGTAGGAAAGTATTTTACAGCAGCTTACTTCATGGAGTTGTTATTTCCTGTTGGAAGTACAGCGCTGTGATGCAGTTTTCAACGCTATTCTCCAACAAACCACAAAGACGGCGCCATTGATGCGTAAACAACATTATATACAATTAAAACCAAGGACTAATTTTATAAAACAAGTTCACCGATAAGACTTATTTCAGTTAAACTGACAATAAGGCAGAGCAAATGAAATAAACCTGGCGTATCTAGTAAACCTGTTTTATGAAACAGGCCGCTGATGTAGATAAAATCAGCAGCACTAACCTGAAAACACACTTCGAAACAAGTCACCACATTTGTCCAACATTTAATTTTTTAAAAGCAATTGAGACTACATAAGTAAAAGGAGAAGCAGAGAGGGTTTGGCTTTGGAGTTTTATTTTTATTCACATTTCAAAGGTCACAAAAGAACAAAGTCATGTCTGCCGTCTCGCGGGTTTCCGTTTGATCCGTGAAAAAGACTAGCATCCATTTCATATAAAAACCAGATCTGTAAAAATCTGCTTCACAGACGCCACTTATACGCTAAAAACATTTACTCGGCTTCGTCATGATGACAAACCAAATAATAACCTCATAATAAACATGAACGGAAAAAGATTTTTAAAGATCTCAGGCACTGTGGATGTGTATTAGTTAAGACTAATGAAAGAATAAGGACCTGTTTTCTGGAATAAAATGCATTAGTCTAATATAATTATGTTGGATTTAGGTCCTTTGTGTTTAGATAAAAGTGAAGGAAAAAGCAAAATCATCAGCTCTTAAGAAAATGATCTGCATGGAAGACATTGAGTCATTCTCACACACAAATACAAACTTATAATCATGTAGAAAACCAGACACTTGTCAGATCTGTCCAGCCCTACAACAACAAAGTCTGTGCACAGCACAAAGCTACTACAGCCCTGCGGGAGATTTTTGGCTGTGTGTGTGTGTTTGGGTCTCTCATTGGTACTGCAGGTAGTTCTTGAGCGTCTGTGGCAGTGGCAGAGACTGGATGTGATGGATTCGGTGGCGTCCCAGAGCCTGTCGTGCCGCCCTCCTGCACAGCTCCATCAGAGGCAGAGGTTCAGCTGCGGAACAGAGCAGAGAGGTCAGTTAGGGTCAGGGGTCAAAGACCACGTAAATACAGTTGTTAGGACTTCTAAGGCCAGCACTGATCCTAAGATAAGCTGAACGATTCAAGTCATGACTGCAAAATCAGTTACTTTTTTAAATATAGTGTTGAAAACAATGACGAGTGATTCGTGAAACACTACCTCTCGAAAGTTTGGGGTCAGTATGATTACTAATTGTTTATTTTATTAATTTTTTTAAATAATATTTTTATTCAGGTGGGATGCAATATATTGTTCAAAAGAGACATAATGTTACAAAAGACTTCTCATGAGTGCTGCTCGTTAAAACTGAAAAAGAAAATAAAAATACTAAGCAGCAAAAACATTTGTGTTAACTTCTATTAATAATAATGTACCGAACCGAATC
>JAUMHI010000057.1:17454735-17467875 GCA_032359435.1 Enteromius unitaeniatus | reverse complement strand
GAGCAGGAGCGATTCAGGATACATTTCTGTATAACTATGCATGTGACAAATAAAGAATCTTGAATGATAATGGAGTTTAAGGAACAGTTCACCCAAAAATGAAAATTCTGTCATCCTTTATTGACTCTTGAGTCGTTCCAAACCTGTATGAATCTCTTTGGTCTGTAGTTTGTAACCAGGATGTTTTGGGTCACCATTGACTTCCATAGTATTTTTTCCTACTGTGGAAGACAATGGTGACTAAAACAGCCTGGTTACAAACTTTGGTGTTCGGCAGAGCAAAGAAATTAATACAGGTTTAGAACTACTTGAGGATGAGTAAATGATGACAGAATTTTCATTTTTGGCTGAACTAATCCTTTATATTACTCCCTCCTTAGGATAAATCATTTTGAATATAGCTGTCTATTCATTTAATGCATGTAAATCTATTTAACGAGCAGAAAAACTTTCCTACTGACAGTATTTGAATGTCAGAGATGCACAGGGCGCATGTGGCGCAGCTTACTGAAACCTTTAGTGTATTGCACAAAAGTCAATGTCAACCAAACACTGAGCACAGAACATGAATATCAGGGTTTTTTCTCAAAGAGAATCAACACACAGTCACAGGCCAGCTGATTGACACTCAGCCAATGCGCCTTTCCTTTAGAGGAAGTGCGGTAAATAAAGCTCAACCAGACACATTGTCAGCCATCTTTGTTGGGCTGGCCTTTCTGATGACCTTGAGGCCAGTTTGACTGACAGCTCCTCCAGAGGGCCTGAGGAGCAGGTGACCTCTGACCCCGCCCCCTCACTGTCTGAGTTTCCCAGCCCCGCCCCTCTCCGCCCTCCCTATTACAATGCTAATGAAGCGTTTACTGACTTCACGTGTACGGCTGTGCCGACATGCATGTGTACGTTTGACAATGAACTCTGCGAGACAAGGGTTATAATCTCCATCAAAACATAACACTATATTCTATTTATAGAATAAAAAACTTTATTTTAAAAATAAAAAGTCTTTTTAAAAAAGACTAAAACACAATGTTATTCTTGCATTTAAAACTACCACAAGTCCTAAAAATTCAAACAATCACAAAGAAATGCTGTTGAATCATTGATGAGAGACACAGAGAGGCCCTGCTATCCCACACCACCTTATTTACATATTTAGATTAACTTCATACTCATTTACATTATGCAAATGAAGCATTCAACTCCATTAGCTCTGCTGTAACACAAAGCAGGAGACTTAAGATAGCTTTATAGTTTCATGGGGACATTTATGAGCTAAAATGAAATTAAACATTGACAGAGCTGGCTGATATCCAACTGTTAGAAATGCCTCCCACCAACTGAATATCTGAAAGGATTTTAAATCAATGTTTAGATGTCACCTGCTGCTCAAAACATACTTTTAACATATACAGCATACTTTATTTAAATAGCATGCATATAAAAATAAATACATAATTAACTATATGTATAAACACACACATTGTATAATGTTCGGTAAACAAGGCCCGAAATTAGGTTTTTCACACTGGCCAAGTTGGCTGGTGGATTAAAAAATCGAGCGGCCAAGCTTATTCTGTACCCACCAAAATTCTGAACGATTTAACACAGATATATCCAAAGCATGTTATTCTGTAAATTACGTGTGCTCCGGACAGAGAGGAGTGACAACATAATCAAAACATCAATAAGAAAAACAACTTTTTGATCAATTCAGATTTTTTTATTAGAACTTGGAAATGTCTATTGCTTTGAAATGTTTTTAACAAACTATCTGATCTAGTCAGACTACTTGTTTTCTTTGTCCTTTTTTTAGTCATTTCAGAGTTTTTCTATTTCTATTTAGAAATGTTTTTTAATGAACCCTTATTGAACTCTAGTCAGACTCCTGGTTAAGCATTAAACAGTCGGTTCATCCTTTAGAAAGCATTGCTCCAACATTAATAGTCATTAGTAAGCAGTTTATAAATACAGCTGTGAATGCCTTGTTCTTGATTTATAATCATATCTATAACAAAGGAGATTTAAAGGCTCGTTATCAACCAAGCAGAACAAATAAAAACAACACAGAGGGATAAAAAAAACTATTTCAAGATGCAAAAAACTGTTCACTTGAATGATTTATCATGAATTTCATGAAAGGTTTAAAAAGTATAAAAAGTCTATTCATAAATTATCTGAAAAAGACCTCCTCTATGAACAATGCATTATATTACATTAAATAAAGACAAAATCAATAATTAATGACTAAATGAAAGCCCTGTGACTTGGAAAGACTTTGATTCGATCAGAGTCGTTATCACTCCTGACAGCTCTGCCGTGCAGACATGAGAAACCAGAGGCGGGGTTTCGATTGCCTCATCATCGCTGTGAACATATTCCTCACTTCTTTTGTTTGTCCGACATCAGCATCCCGAGCATCACGCCACAATACTCACACTATGACATCATGTGCTTTAATTCAATTTGTAACATGCACATGTCACACATATTCTACCTGCACTCCTGATAATTAATTTAATATAGTTATTAATATTGATCAAAGAGCACTAATGACTTGTTTAAGACTTGTTAATGACTTATAACTCGACTTGGACTTGGTCTGTCTTGACTCGGGACTTCAATACAAAGACTGCAGGTGACTTGCAAAACAATGACTTTGTCCCACCTCTGATATATATTTGAAATATTAAGTTAAAATAACTAAATTTAAAAAAAAACAAAAACATTTGCTACTTTAATAATTAAAAATGTAAATCTGTGCTGCATTTTTAAAACACTCTTACTGATAAAAAAAAAGCTAGGACAGTTATAAAAAATTAAGTAGAAGAAAAGCCAATATGAATAAGAAACATACGAACTGTGTAGAGTGTGGAGTCTGATTTTCACACACACACACACACACACACAGCAGAGGCTGTAGGTTAGAGATATAGGGTGACACTCTAACCCCAAACACATTTAGCTCTGACGACGTGATTAATGAGTCTGCTGTGCTTTTTAGCTCACATTAGCCGTCCAGAGCGACCCACTCCATCTGGAGACCACAAGGCTGTGTTGTGTGTGCATCACATAGCAGTTTTTGTCAAGACATGCTCAGCAAGCAAACAGACAGATAAGCTGGACATGCATACATAAACACACAAGACCATTAGCACATCAAAAGAAAAACAGAGGGTTGAGCTCACTTCATATCCCAACTTCTGACCATAGCATTCTGCTGTCTGATTCTCAGAAGCATAAACACTTTTTATTAGCATACAAGGATAAGGATTTTGACTTATTGGAGCATTTATTTGCGTAATAGTTGTTTTTTTTTTATTTCTGAGAATTGTATTATTTCTGTCCCTGAATTCCACCGTGCTTTTAAGTAGGAAATTCTGATATGACATACTCAAAACATTTAGGTCTAAGGAAAATAAAAATGACAGAAGAAGACAAAGAAAAGCCCTTAATGTATTTTAATAATACATCATATTTTCTGAATGAAATGCAATACTTGTTTCTTACAAATTCTGGGGGGGTAATGGTTCCAAAAACAGCATTTTTAAGCATTTTAAGCATTTTTAAAATTAAGAAATGTAGCATTATTCCTTGATCAGCCAAAAATAATTTTTTTCCTCGTAGCCAGATTATCTGTTCAGCTTTCATTTTTGTAATTAAAGCTTTTAACATTTGACTACTTTTATTGTTTTGATAAGTGCATTAAAGCTGATACATGTATATATATATCGTATTCTGTGAAAGGTAAAATAAAATAAATGCTATTTGTGTGCTGTTTTTCTACTTTTTTTCTACATTTCACAGCCACAGTCAAATTTTTTTTTATTTTTAAACATTTTTATTAAATCACATATTTATGTGCATATATGAAACAAATAAAACCCCACAATGTCAGCTTTGACTTACATTTGGTGACCACTCCTTCCAGGTGAATGATATTAGGATGGTCAAACTGGCCAATCACGCTGGCCTCGCTCAGGAAGTCCAGCCTCTGCTGCTCAGTAAACCCCGCCTTCAGGGTTTTGATGGCCACACAGATCTCACGCTTTCCAGGAAGCTTCAGACGACCACTGCACACCTCACCAAACTCCCCTAAAGAGACAGGACGTGACTTTCACACGCATCTATCATCAGTAAATGATGCTGAAGACATGAAAAGGCTGTTAACGTACCGATGCCGATCACCTTCTCGATCTTGATACAGGAGGTGTTGATCTCCTTAGCGAACTCCCTGATGGCCTGGTTGGGGTCTTCGTAGGTGAAAGGGTCTACGTATATTCTCACTCCTGCCGGCACATTAACAGGAGGTTCGAGAATGGAAAATGCTCACTTTTTCAGATAATAAAAAGTGTTTTCTTACCCGGCTGCAGGTTTTTCTCCTCTGCCTGTTTAGTTTTGCTGTATTTGCTCCTCCTGAGATTAAAACATTCACAATTTTTCAGCATTTATACTTTATCTATCACAGTAGTATTTCACTTTTTAAAAATAAAATATTCACTAGTACTATAAAAAAAATAATAGTACTTCTATATACTTTAATACTTTTGTCAAATGTCAAATGATTAACCTGATTAATCGCATCCAAAATAAAAGTTTTTCTTAATAATATATGCATTTGGACTGTGTTTATTTATTATGTCTATATTAAAACACGCACATACAGTATATATTTTGAATGTATCTACATTGTATCAACACATTGATATTTGATATTATATATAAATATATTTAATATATAAGCATAAAAAAAATATATATATATATATGTGTATGTGTTTGTATTTAAATATACAGAAAATATACACAGTATACAAATAAATTATGCAAAAAAAAACCTTTTATTTTGGATGTGATTAATCAATTAATTATTTGACAGTACGTATATATTATATATAATTATTTATTTTAATAAAAAAAAATATTACAATCATATAATTTATAATATATATCATATTATATTTTATTTCACAACTTTATAGAGTTATATTAATTTTGTCATGTGCTTTTTTCTATTTGTTTTATTTTTTATTTATTTTTTCATCTACTACTTATATTTTATTTTATCATAGGTTTATTTAAAAAAAATATATTTATTTGTAGGTTCACAATAACGACACTGGTCTGTCATCATGGAAAACATACTGGATTTTAAGTCACCTTTTAGTGATGATGAAGGTTATGATGAGGATGAGGAGGAGAACAACAACACATCCAGCCACTAACAGCAGCAGCACAGCAGAGCTCATGACTCCTCCAACAACAGGAGCTGCGACTGAGAGACACAACTACATTTACTCTCATACAGTACGGTCTTAATTCACATATTTATGCACTTTTCTAGGCTGTTTTATAGCATTAATAAGAGTGAGTAGTTCTCTTAAAGGAAAAGTGCACTTTAAAAACGCGGCTGATGAATTTAAATAATTGAAATAAAAGTGTGTAATGTTGTACACTTTATGCACTTGTGCCTTAATTGCAAAATAATTGATACAATTAGTGCATAAGTACACATTGTATAAGCGTTCGGTGCACTGTGTCATATATATGAAGCTAATTCTGAACTGTACACTCACCGGTGTTGGTGCTGAACTCAAAGGGGGCGCTGAACTCCCCGTATCCTGCAGCGGTGCGAGCACGCACGTGAAACACGTACGAGGTCAGAGGAGTTAGGTCTTTAATATCAGTGCTACGAGACATTGTCTTCACGATGCGATAACTCCGCTCATTCTGATCCTGAGATTCACAAATAAAGACAGAGAACGGAAGACAACAGGAAGGTGAGAAGTCAAAGGGCACACTAGGGGCAATTTTAAAACTCTATTCCTGTTTATCCAGACAGGAAATGTTCACAGAGAGCTTCTTAAAGCTTTCCCCGCCATTGACGACATATCTCGCCAATTAAGAAACTTTTCCCTGCCAAGTTTTTATGGCAGTCACAGTATACATCATATATATATATATATATATATATATATATAGGTCATGCATATTGATCGGGATGAAGTAGGCTAGTAAGTGACGGAGATGACACAGAAACATTTCTAGTTATGTCATGGATAGATTGATAACTCATAGAATATGAATACGTATGTGTGTGCATGATCTATATATAGTATGTGTGTATGTATAGGTATATATGTGTACAGCCTAAATGTGTGTATTTATAAACGTGTGTGTAGTATGTATTGGATGAACTTTCAATTATTTACATAATTATTTACAGGTGAAAAAATATAATCCCTGAATGTATTTTGCTTGAAAATGCAGTACTTTGATAAAAATGCAGTACTTTGGTGGTGATAAAACAAAAACACATGAAGATAGAATAAAATCATTTTTTATTTTGCTATATAATATGTTTAGATATTATAATATTCTGAAGGCTGTAAAATTTAGGTGAAAATCATTAAAAATGCTCATCAAAAAGAAACAAAAACAAATGCTGGCAGGGAAAGAGTTAAAGGAACAGTGGCCCCAAAATGTTCTGCTTTTAAAATATGACAAATAAAACCAAGAAGATTCACCTTCTCGTAGTATTTGACCTCATACTCCAGTATGACGCCGTTGGGTTTGTCGGGCTGGTCCCAGAACAGAGAGAGCGTGTGGCGCGTGATGTCCTTACTCTGAACCATCATGACCGTGGAGGGAGCTGAGCACAGACAGAAAGAGTTCATATAAAATGTTTATGCTTACTAAATTGTACTTTTGTTAGGTTTTCCTGACACATCTGTCTTTCTTTTATCACATCACAGACAAACAGAGAGGGAAAGGATAAAGCCGGAGGACAAGGAGAGCTTTTTCTTCTTCTAAACTCTGGATTTGGAGTTAAGACCGCTATTGTCTGTTTGGTTTTCTTTCCCCCCGAAGCTGTTTTTGTCGAGGGTGAGAAAGTCAAACAGACTCGGAATCAGACACAACAGAGATGTGCGTCGTCTTCTACGCTTTTCCAAAGACACACCGCACAGAGTCGAAAACAAAAATAAACAAAACGAGAAAAGCAGCTAGAGAAAGTGAAAATGGATCTGCAAGATGACAAAGATCTTTATGTATCTTTAAGTACTTCCACTGCCAAAGAAAACAACTCTACACATCAAAACCACAGAAAGCTCGGCACATTTCCACAGTTCATATGCTGATTTTGGCAAAGTCCTACACATTGTCTTGGGTATTTTGGCTAATTAGTGGTGTTTGTCAAGCATCGCTCAGACTTGCCATTGAGCAAACATCAAACTCTAAGAGCACTGTGTTTCAGAAAACGTATGGTTTTGGCCTGGTTTCCACATGTACTGTAAATGGTGTTTTAGGTTAACGAAAGCTGGAAAGTCTAAGTGTCACACAAACAAACAAAACACACAAAGCACAGAAACCACTAACGACACGCTGACATCATAGTGGTGAGTTTTTAATCAACACTCAAAACATGTAAAAAAACATGCAATGAGGATGCTTTCAGCTAGCAGAAAGTTCACTATTTGTTTTATTTCACATATTTTACCATATATAGTAGAGCTGCACGATTTAGAGTAAAAAGATCCAATAAAAAAATTATTCTAATTTAAAATGTGTTAGAAAAGTTACTGTTTTCAAATGGTTAGTCGTGATTAATTGCATCCAAATTAAAAGTGTTGTATAATATAATATATATGTACTGTGTATATTTATTATGTGTATATAAATACACACACATGCATGTAAGTATATATATATATATGTTTATATATTAAATATATTTATATGATTTAAATGACACACATTTTATATATACATGTAAATACTGTCAGAATATATACTGTATGTTTGTGATTTTATATATACACAATAAATATACACAACAAACACACATATATTATGTAAACAAAGACTTTTGTTGTGGATGCAATTAATCACGATAAATTGTTTGACAGCACTAGTGATTATATATCAATAATACTATAAAATATTAATATTAAGAAGAAGTCAAATATTAAACAATAACACAAAATATTCATATTATTTCATTTTAAAATAAAGAATATAATTTTTAATTAAGTAATAAATAAAATTACCTGTGTTTAAAAATGTTAAAATTACAATACTAATATTTATGGTTTTCATTTCCTCATTTTCAAACTATTGAGCTTTTATTTTGACACCTTAAAGGCTTGTTGACAAAAATAAGATTGTTTTTAAAGAATAACACCTTGTTATATTATGACTGCCTTCATTTCTTACAATTGTTGAGCTTTCATTTTAAAAGAAAACCACATGGAGCATCTCTTTTGATGTCTCTTTTGATGTTTAAAAGTGATTCTCATCACTTTTAAACCGGTGATGAGAAAGTTAAAAGTTAATTCTCATTACAAGCTTGGGAAGATGGTTGGTGCATGGTGCGGTTACAAATGCAGCTTATAAGAGACTCAAACTAAAAGCAGATGTGGAGCAGAGCTGCTACTGTGAACTGAGCCGCTTTGAGATGCTGGAAACCCTGGATCGTGAGCTGCTCATGTGTAAATGAACAGTGTTGTGCATCACTTCACGCAGTGCATATATTAAATTAAATCGCCGTCTTTGCAAAAAGCAATTTTGCGATTTCAGGTTTTATTTAGATCAACTGTGCAGTAATAACATTTAGGCTTAGAACAATCCTTCCCTACTATCAGCACAGAAAACGTTTATTGTTGGCCTATCTACAAGCATCCCAAATTGGGGCTAGGGTTTCATCTCTGTGCATTAGCGAGTGTGTGTGTGTGTGTGTGTGTTTCTGTTAAACAATTCGATCCCCCGCCAGCTGTAGCAGCAGCTCGACAGCGGCCCTCTACCATCTCACAGATCTGTCTTCCTCTGCCAGGCCCGATAGACTAAACGTGATTTAGGGTTGTCCCTCGGGGGACTCTGAGACGACCCCCTCCAGCCAAAAACACAGGGGTCAGCGGCTCCCCTTCACCCACCTAACACACTCATCTCTAACACACATCCATCATGCCGTCTGCTCTGACAGATATGGGCTGTAATGGAGTTGCGGGTGTGTGCATGTCTGGATGAGATAACTTAAGGGAAAGATGAGAATCTGTGCTCGTTCATCATAGGCATGTTACGATTTGGTAAAACTGATTTAGGTACGTCATGCTACAGTATATGGTTCAT
Organism: Enteromius unitaeniatus; assembly: GCA_032359435.1. Lineage (NCBI taxonomy): Eukaryota > Metazoa > Chordata > Actinopteri > Cypriniformes > Cyprinidae > Enteromius > Enteromius unitaeniatus. The sequence goes on along the minus strand of JAUMHI010000057.1, from coordinate 17,458,752 downwards.
TTAACACCTTTAATGCATGCTGGGATACGCTGCACTTCACATGTGGTGTAAAGTTGTGTGGCATCCCTGTGAACTGTGACTGCATATGTGAAAAATTATATTAAATATTATAAACTCATTTCTAAGGATATTCAAAATCTGTAAAACCGATAGTAATAGCTCTTAAATTTTGATTGGATTATACATAAATATCAAATATACTAAATATACTCAAGTTATGGCTTCAGCTTTGCCATAACTTAAATGCATTACATTTTATATATATATTTATACAAAATATATTAAAGCAGAAAACATTTAATTTGATTTTATTATTTATTTGAACAAATTTACTTTATTTTTTCTGTGTATTTGATTAAATAAATACAGCCTAGCTAAGCATAAGAGACTTCACTTTTTTTATTAAAATATATAAATATATTATATTATATACATATATATTTAAAAATGCCATTAAAATATAATTAGATTTTAATATATATTTTTATATATTATATTATATAAATAAATATTTTAAAATTCCATTAATACATAAATACATTTTAATATTTTTTTTATTTTCAAAAACTAAATACAAATATATTATATTATATAGATATATATTTAAAAATTTAATTACATTTTAATATTATTTTTTTTTAAATATTATATAAATATATATTTAAAAATTATTTTATACATAAATACATTTAAATATTAATTTTATTTTCTGTAAAAAATGGCATTAATAAATAAATATATTTTACTATATTAAATACATATTATAATTATTATTATTTACTTTAAACTAAATATGTAAATTTTGTATTTGGCTTTCCTGCTCAAATACATATTTGATCAATTAAATAAAACAACAACTACTACTACTATTATTTTATATAAAAATTAAAATGTAAGTTAGCATTTTAGGATATCCATTCAAAAAGTCTCATTATGATGCTGCATCAGTTATTAGAAAACCATAATCATCTACAATACAAAAGAATTGTTTGTTTTTATTATTAGAAACATATGTATGATTTAAAAGGTGAACATTTGTGTCTTTATTGTTTTGTTTCTAACAATTAATAAAAATGTATAAAAAGAAATTTATACATTTAAATTGCTGTAACATTTTACAGTATTTTAACCATGTTTCTGTTTACCTCTCTTTACCTCTGAAACTTTTACTTTATCTTAAATCCTTTGTCTTATGAGTACTAAACATTATATCAGCAGTATAAGACTCGTATGTTAATTATTCTAAATATACACTCACGACCGCCCAGCGCATGACTAAGTAGGACACATGTCTTCAGGTTCTCTGTTCTATAGCCAAAGGCACATCAATGCATGGTAGAACTCCACCCTCCACCCTAAAGATCCCTCGGGCTGATTTACAGGCTTGGCTTGTCACAGAAAGTTCCGGATCTCCAGTGAAGGCTTCATTCCGACGGAAACCCAAGACACCATCAAGAGCACAGGCCGTGTATCACACGTCCACAATTACACACACACACACACCGCCATGAATCAAAACAGTGCTCTGACGCTCTACATGTGTGTGACTGCGTTCGTAATGGAGCAGAAAGTTCACACAGAAGTTCTCCAAAGGTGATTATGGCAGTGAAATTGAACCTGGTGAAATGTTTTCATGGAGGATTAAGTGAGAAATATAATACATCAAAACCAGTCAAAAGTTCACAATAATTAAGATTTTTTTCTTATGATTTATTCAATCAAAATACAGTAATATTGTGAAATATTATCATATAATAATATTTCTAATTTAATTTGATAACATACAGTAAATTTTTCCTGTGATAAAAGCTGAATTCTTAGCATCATTACTTCAGTCTTCAGCATTCTTCAGAAATTAAACTAATATGCTAAATTGCTGCTCGGTTATTATCAATTATTACAGCTGTTCAATTATCAATAATGGTTCTTATAATGTCTATAAATAATTTTTGTGGAAACTGATATTTTCTTCATGAGTCTCTGAATGAATGGAAGTGAAAAAATTCTGTAACATATATAAATGTCTTTACTGTCACTTTATTGCATCATAAATATATATATATATTTATATATATTTTTATAGAACAGTTACATTTAAATTGTATAAATATTTTACTGCATTTATCACCAAATAAATGCAGCCTTGGTGAGCATATAAGACGTCTTTCACAAACATTAAAAAACTTTTGACTGATAGCATGCTATATTTCTCACCTGGTGCTCAGTGGAAACACCTACTGAGGATCAGTTTCCTTTGCCTAAATACATGCAAACATGATGCTTGATTAAAGTTGAGCATGTTTGGCACGCATGCACACACACACACACACACACACACACTCACCGGCCTGGTTGGTGGTGAGCGTGACGGACACGGCCTGCTCCAGACTGGGGTTGTGTTTGGACACCCCGTTGACAGCCCAGATCTGGAAAGTGTAGTTGGTGTGCGCCTGCAGCTGATGAACAGACACCCGTGTGGAGCGCAGACTCAGGCGCTGCGGAGAGTATCGCACGTCGTCTCCGCACGGTGTGCATCTCTGTGTGTCTCTCACACACTGCTTACACACAACGTTGTAGGTGAGATCCTGACGGCCTCCGGAGGAGAGAGGAGGACTCCACTCCAGCAGCACCGACGTCTCGTTGACATTCGATATCAGATTGTGAGGAGCAGACGGAGGACCTGCAATAAACACACACAGATGAGAGAACAAGAACTTTAAGTGCATAACCCATACACAAAAACAGCCTGCTACTTCTTTAAATAAAAAAACATTATTTCTATATTTTGCGGTAGCGTGTCAGTTGAAAATATCTGTTTATATTTTCAAGCATTATTTTTGTCATTATTATTATTGTCAGATTATTGTCTGACAGCAGACAGTGCTCCACACAGAGATCTGATCATCATCAGTCTGTCTGGAATCACATGAAGTAACAAAACAAACTGAGACAGACTCAATCCAGAAGAACTGTGCCAATGTCTCCAAGATGAAGAAAAAAAAAACTACCTGGAAAGCTACCTGAAAAACTCTGGGCAAGTGTACCTTGGAACAGAAGCTGTTTTACCAAAAGCTGTAATAGCAAATATTTATTTGATTTATTTAATAGAAGTTAACTGATAAATTAAATCGATTTATGGCGTTATTTTTGAAAGCATCCTCATTTTACAGCATTTTTACACGAGTGTCTAAAACTCTGAACAGCTTTCCAGGTAGGTTTTTTTCTTCATCTTGGAGACGTTGGCACAGTTCTTCTGGATTTAGTCTGTCTCAGTTTGTTCTGTTACTTCATGTCATTCCAGACAGACTGATGATGATCAGATCATGACAAAAATAATTTTGGGAAATTTTGGGATATTTTCAACTGACTGCAAGTACCGCTTTGTGTATTATAAAACTGAATAGTAGGAGGAAAGAAAAGAGACAGAAGAAACAAGTGAAAAAACAGGAACAGAAGGAGAAGATGAACAGCGTCTGTTCTACAAAGAGATAGAGCTGGTCATTAGTATGGAAGAGAGAGAAAGAGAGTGAGAGAAAGAGGACAGACAGAAGACAGCTGGTAGAGTGAGACTGATACTGTCTCATTTAAATTCATTTATTTGATGTGAGGAACATCTGCTGCACATAAAAGGATGTAAACAGAAATAATCACATGCCCATGCTCAACATTCTATTAGAATTTTTGCTTTCAATTAGTTATTTCTATACAGTGGGTGCGAAAAGAATTCAGACCCCTTAAATTTTCACTCTTGTTATATTGCAGCCATTTGCTAAATCATTTAAGTTCATTTCTCATTTTCCTCATTAATGTACACACAGCACCCCATATTGACAGAAAAACACAGAATTATTTACATTTTTGCAGATTTATTAAAAAAGAAAGTGTGACACTCATATTTAACTCAGGTGCTGTCCATTTCTTCTGATCATCCTTGAGATGCTTCTACAGCTTCATTTAAGTCCAGCTGTGTTTGATTATACTGATTGGACTTGATTAGGAAAGCCACACACCTGTCTA
>JAUMHI010000057.1:17423239-17440575 GCA_032359435.1 Enteromius unitaeniatus | reverse complement strand
CATGTCTTGTTCTCATTGGAGGATGTATCTCAGTCCTCCTTATTACACAATCACAAACGCTGATAAATCAGAAACACTCTTATTATCACCTGATGACAGACTCGTGCTTGAGAGGAGAAGAAATAAAACACAGGGATGGATGGATAGATGGATAGATGGAAGTCACCATTCAGAAAATAGTTAACAACCCCTTTTTGAATTTCAACTTAATGAATTTGAATTGAGACCACTCAAATATAAATTTCAATTAATTAAAAAAATGTAAAGAAATTTATACAAGTATGGAAACTGCTACTGAATAAAACATAAAAAAGATTTTATCACATACAATTGCGATTTATAAAGTCAGAATTATGAGACATAAACTGACAATTGTAAGAAATCCCAATTTGTTTTCCTCAAAACTGGACTTTATAACAGTTTATTTCTGAAAATGTCAAGAAAGTCACAATTTTCTCATTATTGTCATTATTATTATTAGCCAGTATTATTATTATTTGATATTATTATTATATTAAGTATGTCAAACGATTAATGTCATACAAAATAGTTTTTTACATAATGTGTACTTTGCGTTTTTATAATCTATATATGAATACATACGGAATATATTTTGAAAACGTGTACAGTACATGTATAATTACATTAATATAATTTATATTTTATATCAAAATATTTAATACATAAACATAACATACTTTCCCGAAATGTATACATGCATGTATGTGTATTTATATAAACATAATACATTTACACAGTACATACACATATATTATGGGCACAAAAACGTAATTTTATGGATACGATTAATCGTTATTAATTGTTTGACAGCACTAATATATATATATATATAAAACTAAACAGCCAGTGTTGCAATTTTGCAATGCTTGTCAGATTTATACCTTAAAATGCAAGGTTTTAAAGAAACTAACTGTTAAGGGAGACATATGTGATATATGAATACATTGTGAATAGCTATGCTTTGGTCTCTGAGAAATAAAAAGACTTGAAGGTTAAAAACAAAAAAGAGTGACAACTTCCTGTGGGTGTGACCAGTTTGATTAAAAATTCCAACTCTAGTTGGAGTGTAACATCAGAAGTGTCTTACCCTGACATTGCTCATTCCTTTCCTCGTATCCAGGATTGCACAGGCAATTCCCAATAGGCACCAGCCACTCTCCATCTGCGCCGCAGTACATTTTGGGAACCTCCTGCTCCTCCGAATGATTCACGCAGGAGCCGCGCACCTCCACCAGCGACGACGTGTCCGCTCCGGTGACCGTGTCAGGAAACTGTGCTAGGTTCCTCACGGCTAACGGACACTTCTTGTAAAACACGTGAACGGAAACTAGCGCGATGCAGGCTCCTACGTCCTGGAAGGCCAGATAAAACCCTGTACGACTCAGAACGCCGACGTCCCGAACCTCAGTGTTCAGCTTCATGATCCGATCACCAATATCCACCTGCGTGAAGCTCTCGTCCGCCGCCACCGTGTCGATCTTGGCGAAGCGGCTCTCGTGAGCAAAGCGCTCGTTGTCGGAGTCAGACTCGAGGTAGTAGAGGTTGAAGGTCTCTTTGCAGGTGCCGATGACGCCGGGCAGGCTGTTACAGTCACGCAGGGTGAATTTAATCTCGATGTAGATGCGCTGGGCCGGGCCGCGCTGGATCCAGTGAGTCCTGAGCCAGTTGTTCTGATTGGGCTCCATCACGTTACACACCTGGTACGTTCTGATGGGGATGTTCTTCTCGTCCATGATGCTCACCTCTTCCCACTGCACGAGACAGACCAACACAGTGTTAGAAATATCAGATTCAACTCTTTTTATAAAAAACGAGAGAAAAAAAACATGATTGAAATGCAAATGAGAGTTTTTTCACCTAATCTGTCCCAAAAATTTGACTTTCTCTTTCTCTATTGAAGCGTCCTTAGATGTGTTTTTATATTTATGTTTTTTAATGCAATTAAAATTATTTATTTTTACAATCATTAGTCATTCATTATTTAATATTTTTTATATTTTTATATATATTATTCATTTATTCATTCATTTATTATGTTTCTTTATTTTATATATTTTTTTATTCCTTTTTCCTTGCTTATGTATTTTCATTGTTGTTCAATCTTATGCTTATGGGGTTTCAGGAACAGTTTTGTCTGAATGAACAGAGATAGAGAAATGTTTATGAATGCCCAAGGTTTATGGGACGTTGCTGTGAAGCAGTTTAGGTAACTGTACATGTTGAATTTGAAGTGTGAACATTAAGACATATGCAACCAAGATTGTTCAATAAACTCTTATTAAACTCTATGTTCAAAAAACTCCTTTTCTACTTTTTTCCATCATCATTTGTCTCATGCTTCTGCTTTTCTCTGATAATAGACACGTATTTTGCGTATCAACAGCTTTGCTGGCTAGTTGTTTTCTTACTTAAATGATATTTGATGGGATCTGGCGTCCTGGGCTGGATCCTAAATATTATCTGGTGTGGAAACCCAATATATCACAATCTATCAATTATTTTTTAGACATGGCTTGTAGTGCATGAACAAATTACTCTTTTAAATCACATTCTTTAGAGATTAAGAAACTTTGCATGACTTGAATGATGGTCCGGTTCTTTTAATCAATCAACTCACTCACAACTTTTTATTTATTTAATTATTTTTGTTAAATAGCATGTGCCTGACAATAATTTAATTTTATCTATAAGTTTTAACATAACTTTGACTTTAAGCATCGCAGTCTATGGCATCATATGTCATATAATCAACCAAATGTTGCGCAAGCATAGTACTGAACATTTTTGTTTTAAAATTAGTATTTTTGTGCTTTGTTTGTACATTTGTTTGATTATCTATACATCAAAGTACAGTATTAGTCAATCAGAACTGCCAATGAAAATCAGATTCAGCTGATTCAGACAGTAATGAAAAAACTGATGACAGCATAAAGCATGAGGCTCATCAGACCTCCCAAAAAAACAGAAAACAGCCGATGATTTAACTAAACAAACATGAGGTCATCCAGAGTAAAAACAGAGCTGAACCTTGGGAATCTTTAGAGTAAATGTAGATGTAAAACATAACATCTGTTTCCCTCTTACAGTCTTGAGAATAAGTTTGCCTGAACTAACCTCAGAAAATCACCATTACTCTTCTTCCACCAGCCTCACATACAATAACAACTCTAGACAGTCATTAATGTTTCACAGCCTACAACACTTCTCAGCGTCTGCTAAAGCGTCTGATTGGACTCGCTGAGTTTTCATCGTCTAATCAGCACTAACGACTTGTATTAAAGCAAATGAACACCATATAAACACATGCAAATTGAACAGCTGATACCCAAGAGTCTGAATGGGAAATATCACGTTAACTAACACTAACAGTCAAAAGTTTGGAATAGTTCAGATTTTGGCCCTCATGCTCCTCAAAGCTGCATTTATTTGAGCAGAAATACAGTAAAATGTGAAATATGATTACAAAATAAAATTTCTATTTGAATATATTTTAAAAGTACATTTATTCCCATGATGCAAAAATACTTCCGCATGACTGTTGATTCTTCAGAAATCATTTTAATATGGTTCTGTCCTTTTAAATTGTTATTATAGCTCACAGTATCGCATTTTTGTTGTATTTTTCATCCAATAAATGCATCCTTGGTGAGCACAAGACTCAAAAACTTATCAGTTATTGCATCCTTGTCCTGACTGATGCATGTTCGTTAGCAAATTTGATTAAAATGTACATTAATTCATTAAGCAGATGCTTATCCAAACCGATTACAAAGAGTACATATCATTTAATGGGCATAGACTGATCTTCAAATTAATGAGTCATTACTTGGCGATTTCAAAAAATTAAAACTATTTTTAAAAAGCTATTAAAAAATTATTGTAAGGGGTATCAGGAGCCATTGTCCCATTAAGATCATCCTGGTGGCCTTGAATAATCTCCAGGAAATTATTTACCGTGCGCTAAAGCGAATTGAGCATTTGTGAGATAATAAGCAATCTGGCATCCGTCAGGGAGCGTGATTGTCTCCGTTCGGCTCGTCCCTTCATCGGTGTAACTACGGAGGCCCAGAGGAGCAGCGCAGAGATAAGAACCGATAGCGGGACGAGAGGAGAAAGGAGCTAATTGGCCGTATTAAGGTCTGAATACCCGCCCACCGTCCGTGCCAAAGGCCTGTCCATCACGGAGAAGATCACAGAGGGAGAGGAACTCAGGAGCTCAATGAGACTTGGATCGATGCGAAAGGAAGCCGAGCAGCTCCGGACTGAAAGGGAATTCTGTGTGTTTTATTGAATCGCTGATGTGGTAATTTAGATGCACCTGATCTGAAGATGTTAAACGGCTAATTGGTGATGAGGGGCTCCAAACAGTGCAGAAGCATACATTATCGGACAGAACCCGCTGACCCCCTCGATCTAAAGTCTCATACGCACACACAGACACTCAAACAGACCTTTTCTCTGCCTCCGGGTTGCCAAGTCTCTCCCCCCTACCTCTTTTGAGAGAAAAGGGATAGAGTTTCCTAACAAAGAGCATTTCTGTCTCCCTCAACTATTTAGGAAATTTGACGCCCATCGCTGTAACCTAGCTTTCCAAATTTACATCCCAGAGAAGTGGAGAGGGCCGGCTGATCTCACTTGTATTCGCAGGTATTCGAACGTGAAATGACCATTTTCAGATGCTGAAACAAACAATCCCAACACGCTGACAGCATCTAAAACGTAAATGCTTTTATATTGTTTTCTCACTTTTACATATATTTTTTGGGGTTTACTGCAACTTCTCCACATTGAGGCTTTTTCCATGCAATCGCAAGTTTATTCGTCACGATGTCGACTTTTCCTCTCAGAACTGAATGTCATATCTTGCAATTCTGAGATTCATCTCCAAATGATAACTTTAAACTCCTTAACTCTTAGAAACGTGAGGGGAAAAGTGTGAATTGTAAACCATAAATTCAAGAATGGCAAGATAAAAAGTCACAATTATCATGTTTATTTGTATCCTGTAGCAGAAACTCTGTGGCTTGCGGTTAATACTTCTTACAAAATAAATAAATAATGTGTGAATACATTTTAAAATAAATAGAACCATGAATATTTACATCTCTTTGTAGAACCTTTGATGCCATCAAAGAACCTTAATTTTTGAAAGTGTCAACATCTCAGTATATCACATCTACAAACACAACATCAATGACAAAATTATTCATAATTAATAAAATAAAAATGTCACCTGCACTCTATTTATGACTGAATTTAATAATCATCAAAGCCAAACAAAATGAGTTAAATTTATATCTGTGTTAAATGAATGTGATGGTGTTAAATCCCCTCGTTTATTAGACATACAATGCATTTAACGAATGTAATAATCCATCAACCCCAGTTGATCTGTAAACATCTGCACAGCTTTGTTTTAGATGCTGCTGGATATGGCGTCTATCTAAACGTATCAAACAGTGCTCGAACTATACGTATGAATACTAATGAGGTGAAGTTGGAGAAAGAGGGACAGAGAGATGGAGTCGACTCACCCCTCCTTCGGTCGGGCTGGCGACCCATGCCAGCTCTCCCTGCACTGATCTGGAATCCAGCAGCGTGACTGAAGGAGAAAAACACAGAGGACTTGAGAATGAGATCACCGAACCCACAGTGATAAAACTGATGCTAGGATGAAGCTGGAAGACATGTCTCTCAGATAAATAATGACGACAGCTGCACAGGCGGCTGAAAAGTGACAGACAAGTGCACAGGGATTTGATCAAGCACTGGACTGAGCAGTGATTATTACAATTAATGATTCGCAGAGTGTTATCAAAACGTACTGAAAATGTGTTTTTTAATACAAATTATACAAACATCTTACAGCAACTAGGCTATTTAAAAAAAAAAAGCTATTTTGACAACACTAAGCCCAACAAATCATCTTATACGTTTTTTTTTTATGATGTTTGACATTATATATATGTTTTTGTTTCCAGTTAACAAATTATTACTATCGCCCTCTAAATGTAAAATGTTTCCTAAAACGTTGTTCTGCCTTACAGTAAATATAGCTCCAGGCAATTCAATTTTGAGGTCAAATTATAAAATGTAAATAATAAATATGTATAGTAACAGTTATGTAGTTTTTAATTGATTCAAATAGTTGCATTATTTATATTTCCAGACATCAGCTGGAACAAAAAACTTCTCATGCTTTTGATTAGTAGTTAAAATAATTAGATAAAGTTATGCATGTGTTTTTTCGCAGGTCGTTATTGTGTTGCATGTAGCGTTATTTGAGCGAGTTGCACTCTGAGCCCTAAACTTTTCCTCTTTACTGAAAGCCCTCTTTACCTTCATTCGCCGGATGATTTCTTGGAGCGGACAGACCTGCGCAAATCCCCAGGAAAAGCGAGGCGAGCGCGTAAATAATCCCGGCCATGAGCGCCATTCGTCCCGTTACCGACTCTCCGTTATTCCGGTTTAATCCTCGCTGCTCCGCGAGACTGCTCTGCAGCGCACGAGACGCGCACTCCGCGAGCTCTGCGGGAGGGGGCGTGGCATCTCTCGTGACGTACCTGTCAATCAAAAACAGAGCCGTATTAACAGCAGCATTATTTTGTTATTGTGAAAAAAGATATTAACGAATTTACATCCTGCTTATGCATCACCAGCGAAGTAATTTGCCTTTGTATGCATTTGTCCCTCGGTGTTCTATTGTTTTGTCATAGGTTATTACATTTTAATTAATATTTTATTATTGTAATAATCTTTTCTTCGTCATGGTTGTCCTGCTTGTTCTGTAAAAAAAGCAAAACACTAATAAATGTCTAAAATGTTGGAGGCAAACTGGAATTATTTGTATTTTTTTAAGGATAAAATTATATAATGCGATCATATATGAGTCAAAGTATAATTATAATGATATTATATGATTATTATAGCATTTAATTATTTCATTTGTTCACAAACTGCAATCATAATTTATGATGAATGAGATAGTAGCAGTAGTAATAGTTGTAGAAAATTACTTATCTTGTATGTCCATCTAGCGTCCATTTCCAGACACAGCAGGCAAAATTAATAGAATAGAATAGAATAGAATGCCTTTATTGTCATCATATATTTTTACACATATAATGAGATGAAAAGCAGCTCCTTGATCGGTGCTCAAGACATATATAGATATAAGAAATATAGAAGAATAAAAATAAGAGAAAGAAATGTGCATAAAAAATAAAAAAATAAAAAAAAATTAACAGCATCATCTCCCAACGAGCTTTTCCAGCAGTGCCAAATAAAGTGGGAGACCTGCCACATCCAGACAACAAAAAAAGAAGAAAAAGAAACCCAAAGCGTCAATATTTTGCTGTTTGTGAAGTGAAAAGACACGCGATTTTATGTTTCACCTATTTCTTCCCTTTTATACTCCTCACACTGACTGAAGTTTCATCTCCAGCTCACCGAATTGATTTGATTTCAAAATTTGCTGTGTCCTGTGCAAACAGCATTTATGAAAAATTGAATTCATTATCTGTTTGATACTAACAATAACAATAAATCACTATTCCCAAATTGTCTATTTATGTATTTATGAATCATATTAATATATTATATTTTATATATAATAAGCATAATAAGATATATGATATGATATCCTTATGATATAGATATGACATAATAGTAGAAACAGACACGGCCACTTCATATGTTTGAATAATATTTGTTTGAAAAAGATAATACTTGAATTGGAATGATGCTCAAAAGGTATGTTTATTTGCTCCAACAGTAGTTTATTTTAACAATAACTGTCATCTAATCAAGCATGCAGTTCTTACAGATTTATTTGCCAATGTTTACTGCAATTTTAAACAGAAATCAAAATCCTCAGCTGAATGAAACGGTCAAGCATTACTCTTCTTACAGGCGCTCACATTCAGGTTTGTTCCTGTGACACCAATAATATGGCAAATCAGGTGCAATTTTCTTCAGTCTCTTTATCACCTCCTCCCTTTCATCATATTCCCATATTTTTTTGAATGCAAAGGCTTTAAGTCCATCATAGTTTTGTAAATCTTGAAGATCGGGTCCAATGCTGAATTTTGAATATGATATGCATTTATCCAAACAGGGTGAATTTACAGTGAAATAAACCACACATCCATCTGTTTTGCTCAAAACTTTCTTTAGATCAGTCCCCAGGCGATACTCGGAATGCTCGTGTATATTTTTATCAGCCCTTGCAGCAATAAGATTATCGCTCACATAAACCTCATTGCTCTGAAGTGTATCTATCAGTTTGAGAGTCATTAATTCCTGACCGTCGTAGTCGATATTTTGACAATTTTCTACCGTGACTCTGAAGGCCACAGCGTATTGTCCCATTAATTTTAACCTAAAAAAAGCAGTGAAGATATATTATTAGAAAAAAAAGCTAAAATAGTGTAATGTCAAATTAATTGCATGATGATGTAATTAAGGTTTTTTTAAATTATTATTTAGAACAGTGTTGTTAGTTTTTTTATATATTTCTTGCTGTTTCATGATTTTTATTGTGTTTAATTTGATGTTCAATCAAAGGAGCATACCGATTCTCAAAGTTGTTTACAATATTCATAAGAGTTCTTGGGTTCACAGTCTGAGCGACTGCACCAGTGCCGTACAGAAGCAGGCCGATCAGGAGGATCCTCTGTGATACAGTGAAACAAACACACACAGAAAACAGATATTTACATACATTTCAGGGGAAAAAACACAAAAACTTCTTTCTTTACTGTCAAACAATAAATCAGAGTACACTTTTTCTGTTTTAGATCAATAAATATTAACATATTTTTTTGTATTTGTTAAATGTCAGAATCGAGTGAGGGAGAATTACCAAACAGTTAAATTTTTGTTTCATCAAACCACAGGACATGTCTTCAGAAATTAAGATTTCGGTCCCTATGTGCAGTTGCAAACTGTAGTCTGGCTTTTTTATGATGTTTTGAAGAAATTGTCTTTCTCCTCCCAGAGTAACCTTTTACCTCATAGTGGTATTATGTTTTACTGTGGATAATGTCTAAGCAGTTTCAGGCAGCATCTTCACAAGATCTTTTTCTGTTGTGCTGGGGTTGATTCGCACATTTCACACCAAAAAATGTTCCTCCCTGGGATTCAGAATCCATCTCTTTCCTTGCGGTATGATGGTTGTACTGTACATGGATGTTTTTATACATGCGTTTTATTGTCTGAACTGATGAACGTGGATCTTCAGGCATCTGGAAATTGCACCTAAGGATGAGCTACACTTGTGGAGGTCCACAATTCTTTTCCTGATGTCTTGGTTGATTTCTCATCATTTTCCCATGATGTCAAAGAAGGAGGCTCTGTGTTTCCATCCACTGGTGTGCCACCAGTTAACTCAAATGGAATCAATTAACCTATCAGTAGCTTCTTAAGCTCAGAATGGAATCATCTGGAGTTTTTTTTCATAGTGTATTCTGACTTTAATGAAAGTGATAAAATATATTTCATAAAACACTTTTTGCAAAACGCACAATTCATGCAACAAACAAAAATCTAACAGGAGGTATCTTGATTTTCTTTTTTAAACACAGCCATTTAAAATATATTATATTATAAATCCAAAAATCTAATATTGTGGCAGACATTTGTAACATATGATCAATGTTTGTTTTTGAGATGTGTTTCTGACATTTTGAAGGCAGTGTTTCATTTTGCAAGAGATGTGAGGCATTTTGTGTTTGCAATTCTCAGATTTGTGTGTAAGGTTTTGTAAAAAAGAGATTTACATTTTTTTTTAAGTATGCGTAAGCAGTAAATAAGGATAACTTACCATTTTATTTGTTGTCCAAAAACAGAGGGTTCAGAGATGCTGTATGAGACAGTAATAAAGCAGGAGTGAATGAGGAAGAGGAAGCAGATGGTATTTATTCTGACACTCACATTACATTCTGAATTCAACCAACATTTACATATTATTCCATTTTTTTATTCCATTTACAACATTATATATTCAAATTAAAGTTTAACCAACATTTACATATTCAAATTCAACCTACATTTACATCTATTCAAATATAAATTTTAACCAACATTTACATATATATTCAAATTCTGAAATTTCATATGTGTTCAAATTCAACCAACATTTACATAAATATTAAAATAGAATAAAATAGAGAGAGGAAATAAAGTATAAATGATAGGCTTGTATATCTGTTATCGGTCAAAGACATAAAAAGCTTTGTAACAAAGGTCCACAGCTGCAAGGAGAGTGCTCTGTTCTAGAGCCTGTCCATTGATTATGACAAATGCTTGGGATATTTGATGTCCATTTCCCATCGCCATGATGAAAGGATAAGGTTTTGTGGTCTCAGGTGGGGCGTCCGAAATCACTTACTTCCCTAGCACGCTAAAAACAGCATGCGAGCAAGTAGTATATCGGAATTCATAGTATTCGAAATTCAGTAGGCGAGAAGTACCTGGATGACCTACTGCTTCCGCCTGAATTCTATAGTGGGTGTCGGTACACTTTCCTATCCCATGAGGCTCCGGGAGAGGAGGCGTCATATTCAAAAATGGCGGAAAGTTGAGACGTGGCTCATTTGAAGTGTAAGTACCTCAGGAGAAAACGTTGTTTATTGTGATTAAATTACACTTGTTTAACACAATCTAAATAAACGGATGACTTATTGAAAGTTTAAATTTTCACGCTGTTGTAACGACGCATGACATGACATGACAACATCAATATGGTGGATGTACATCCGAATTCCATTCATACTACCCACATTCATTCTATATATAACATACTTTTTAACAGTCGGGTAGTATGTTCAATTTTAAATGTAGTACCTACTTAAGCAGTATGCGATTTCGGACGTAGCAACAATTTAAGTATTCTGCCATGTTTGTTCCAACCTATGAGTTGTGTTGTTGGGTATTTTGGTTTTTCTTTTCATGGCTCTTATTTAACCCTCTGGGATCTGAGGTGATTTTGGGGTCCCTGAGATGTTTGGACATGCTCTGATATTTGTGCTTTTTTCAGCTACTTATAACATACTATTGACCAACATGCAATTGTTTTTGTATTCAGCAGAAATTGTGCTACAATAATATGTGACCAAGATGGATGTACATGTTTGCATTTTTTAGAAAAAATATATAATGCGTGGTTAGTAAGTTTGGGGGAAAAAAAACTAGCTGGATTTGTTGTCCCATTTCAGAGAGCTGAATTGTCACAGTTGAGTTTTCGTCACTGTTTGGGGATGTTCCATCACAAACTCATTTAATAGAGCATGACGTAGATGTGGGTGATGCTTCACCTATACGCCAGCGCTTTTACCGTGTCACTTTTGAAAAACATTTAAAGTTGGAGTCTGAGATTCAATATATGCTGAGGAATAACATTTACAAAACCGTCCTGTTCAACCTGAGCTTCGGCCTGTTTATTGATTAGAAAATCAGATGGAACAGACAGGTTTTGTACGGACTATCGAAAAATAAATAAAATCACTGAACCTGACGCTTTTCCCCTCCCGAGAATGGAGGATTGCGTTGATCAAGTGGGCTCGGCAAGGTATGTGAGTAAGTTTGACTTACTTAAAGGATACTGGCAGGTGCCTTTGACACCTTGGGCACAGGAAATCACTGCTTTTGTAACTTCTTCAGAATTATACTCCTACTCTGTTATGAGCTTCGGTTTACGCAATGCTCCAGCTATGTTTCAAAAAATAATGAATCATGTAGTCTCTGGTTTAGAAGGCTGTGGTGTCTATCTAGATGGTGTTATAATTTACAGTGATAACTGGGACTAGCATGTGAGACTACCCGGGATTTATTTAGATGTCTAGTGGAGGCGAAGTTGACTGTAAACTTGGCAAAATGTGACTTTGCACGGGCAACAGTTTCTTACTTGGGAAAAAAAGTAGGCAAGGGTATGGTGTGCCGTTGCACTCTAAGGTGTGAGCGATAGAGAATTTTCCCACTCCTTGTACCAAAAAAGAGCTCATGAGATTAATTGGGATGGCTAGTTATTATTGTAGTTTTTGTCCCAATTTCTCATCAGTCATTTGTCCACTGACTAACCTTTTAAAGAACTGTAAAAAGTTTGAGTGGACTTCACATTGTCAAAAGGCATTTGAGAATGTGAAGTTGCTGTTGACTGCTGCTCCTGTATTAGCAGCGCCGCAAAGTGGTCTTCCGTTTGAGATTCAGGTTGATGCAAGTCAAGTGGGAGCGGGAGCAGTTTTGCTCCAGATTGGTTCTAAAGGGGTCAGTCATCCAATTAATTATTTCTCACGCAAGTTTAATTCCTATTTTTCCTAAATTACTCTGTAATTGAGTAGAATGCGAAATATACTGTTTTTGCAGCTTTATATTAAAGTTTATCCTACCTTTATATGTATCTGTTGTGACAGCAGATGTGGGGATTTATTATTATAATAATTTTTTTTTGTAAAGGGAGGTGTTTGTTAGGACTGAGTTGTGTTGTTGGGTATTTTGTTTTTTCTTTTCTGTTGCAGGTTTGCTGATTTGGGGACGAGACTTGAGTGCACCTGGTGTGCGTCATGGCTCTTATTTAAACGCGGTGGAAGAGCTCGTCGGGGCTGCTGCTCCACTGATGCGTGGGCAGTTTGCCAGTGCCACGCGCCAATTTGTACAACTACAGCTACATCAGAAAATTCAATGACCTATCTCATCAAATGATCCTTAGCATATCTTTACCTGTGCTGCAAAGCAGAGGGTTTAGTGAACCAACATTTACATATATATTCAAATTGAACCAACATTCACATTCAAATTCAACCAACATTTACATATATTACATTTTTTTATTTAACCAACATTTATCCACTGTAGTTGTCCACTAGTAAAAACTGTTTTATTAAAGGGTTATTTCACCCAAAAATTCAAATTCTGTCATTAATTACTCACCCCTGTGTCGTTCCAAACCCATGAGACCTTTGTTCATCTTCATGAAATCAGAGAGCCATCTGACCCTCCATAGACAGCAACACAACTGAAATTATCCCAGATCCAAAGACATAAAAAAAACACAGTAAAAAAGTCCATGTGACATCAGTGGCTAAACTACAGTTTTGTGACGCTAGGAGAATATTTTTTAGCGCAAAGAAAACAAAAATAGCATCATATACGTAATCATTCTTCTCCTGTGACTTACGTCTTCCACCATTCCACCATTTTCTTCTAGACGCAAACAGTTGCAGATTACGCACATGCACATCCTTACACCCAGATGTAAACAAGGCTGATTACGTCAAATACGCTAAAGCTTGCGTATATGGTTTGTTAAAATGGCAGAAGATGTAAGTCATGGGAGAAGAGTAAATTATTTTATATTTGTTTTATTTGCACAAAATGTATTCTCCTAGCCTCGCAAAACTGAAGTTGATCCACCGATGTCACGTGGACTGATGTTTTTACTACGTTTCTGGATCTGGGATCATTTCTGTTTTGTTGCTGTCTATGGAGGGACAGATGGTTGTCATATCACATGAAAAAAAAAAAGAAACCAAGAAAAGTAAGGGTATTTTGTTTATCCACACAGAGCGATCCACTTATATTTGTAAGGGTATTAACGTGATACTGCGCAAGTCATATGTCAGGAAGTAGATCGCTATGCGGTAGTCTTTCACAGCATCTGCGAGCCCTCTCAGTCATTTGTTTCTCGTGTGATCGCCTTTTCCTTTTCCCCTTTTGCTAAAGCAACGTTTGTGAGTATTTCTTATTATGTAATGTTAGTATAGTGTATGCTTTAATTTTTTGTAAGACCATAAACGGCAAAGTCTACTGAACTTTTATTATTGGAGATCGTTAACGAGTTTGATTGCATCCTATTATACAGATCACCGCCATGTAGATAATCTGTGCTGTTTTTCTGCCACTTGTATTCAAATTAATATTAATATAGGTATTATTTTGTATTGTATTGTAGTTGCACAGTATTCTCAGTAAACTTTATGGAAATGAATCATCTGTGTCCTGAAGTTTCTTGAGAGTGTTTAAGCTGAATGGAGCATAGTCCAAAACAATGGTTCTCTGATATCATCAAAAACATCTTAATTTGTGTTCTGAAGATGAACGAAGGTCTTCTGGGTTTGGAACGACACAAGGGTGAGTAATTAATGACAGAATTTTCATTTTGGGGTGAACTAACCATTTAATCATTGCAGGACTGCGGCTCTCCAGGACCCAACTTGCCTACCCTCAAGTTAGTGGATCAGGAGGCCTTGACTAATGGCTCAGGGCTAATTTACATATTAATAAATTCATGTATAGTAAATAACGCAAGGGTGTAGAGTTATATTCAAACTATTTTAAGACATTGAAAAATTATTTTCAATAGAAAAAAAAAACGTCTTAGGGTTATGCATATAACCCCTGTTCCTTGAAGGAACGAGACACTGCGTCAAAAGGCTTTGAGAACGCCTTCGGCGAGACCACGCTCTGAACCATGCTGTGAAATCCGTCTAGATTAGAGTCAGGTGCGGCACCCTCAGGTGACGCCACTGACTGGGTACTTAAGAACACCTGTAGTGAATCAGACTGCAGCCTCATGAATGAAGCAAGCGCAGGTAGGGATGCTGTGGGTGTGACAAAAAGACGCATTGTCTCGTTCCTTCAAGGAACAGGGGTTATATGCATAACCCTGAGACTTTCCCTTTCAGGAACTCAACACTGCATCAAAACGCTTTGGGAATGTAATACCCACACCTCCAGACCCACAAGTCCCTGCCTTGTGTGGAGCAGCACAGCTAAGCACAGCTAAGGCATAAGGACGGCCGAGCCTGGGGTAGATGGGCGATCTAGCCCGTAAAACCTAGCAAAAGTCAAGGGAGAAGACCAACCCGATGCGTTGCAGATGTCTAGAATCGAAACACCTGCTAGAAAAGCTTTAGAAGCCACCACACCTCTAGTTGAGTGAGCTCTGACTCCCATCAGCGAGGGGAGACCAGACGATAGACAAGCCAAAGAGATAGCATCCAAGATCCACCTACTCAGGGTCTGCTTAGAAGCAGGGAGACGCCTGGTTTGCCATGATAGAGTTGATATGTGTGTGTTTCACGTACAGACTCATTGAGGTTTGTTTACCAATGACGGTCTTTTCCTGTAGCCCTGTTCATCTTTCAAGAATAGTAAATGCGGCCCTAGCTCCTTTGCGGCTTTAGGGTTCCGTATTTTTGACTACAGCGGGCTAGCTAGATCCTAGCCCGATCTAGGAGCAAGGCTCACAGGCATTGAGATGCTGTCCTTGCTCACTTGAACATTTGGGGCCAAGACTAAAATGCCAAAAGAAGTGTGCTTTCTTCGGTCAGAGAACCACTTGAACAGACCGTTGATGCAAACCCCTCGGGGAATCACGCACCCTGGCTCTACTGGGACACCTCTCAGAGAGAACCGTGGAGCGTGAAGAGAGCAGATAAGGTGAGTGGGTGCCCTCTACTGTGGCAGAACCCGCTTCCTTTCACAAGAGCTTGCTCCCTCCGACTGGGGTCAGTGTTCCTTGCGTGTATCCGCAGCTCTGCCTCAGCAGTAGTGTGGGACTTGAAGGCTCGAGAAGAAACCTATAGGGTCCAGGAATGCAAGCGCCGCTCCGCCTCAGACACGGGACACGCAGGTGACGGTTACTTCCCTCGAGAAGAAATCCTTAGGTAGCAGGATCAACTCTCTTGGAGAGAGCAGCCCCCACCTGTCTGAGCAATCAAAGTATTTCCTGATATGGCTGGGCATCAAACCCGGGTCTCCCACATGGGAGGCGAAAGTTCTAGCATGGGAACAAGCACAGGAAACTCCACGAGTGCAGTGCTCCCCTCAGGAAGAAAGCCTTCAGCAATGCCAGCGAACCCCATGACTGCAGGTGCCGGTTCGCCTTCGACAGCGGGGCCTGAGCCACGGGGAGCACTCACAAAAACTTCACATGTTGAAAAACGCATCTATCTTCATACATCTAAATTGATCCTCTGTTGATTTTGTAACTTTAGCCCACTGACAAAGAAATAATGTCTAATTTTAATGGTAGATTTATGTCATCATTGTTAATTGTTAACACATCGTGAAGAACTGAAATCCTGTTCAAGAAAGCCTGTCTGAAGTTTGCCAGTGAACATATGAATGACTCAGAGGAGAAGTGGCTGGAAGTGTTGTGGTCAGATGAGACCAAAATCCAGCTCTTTGGCCTCAACTCAACTCACTATGCTTGGAGGAGGAAGAACGCTGCCCATGATCCCAACAACTCCATGCATACCATCAATCATGGAGGTGGAAACATTATGCTTTGGGGGTGTTATTCTGCTAAGGGAACAGGACAGCTACACCGCATCAAAGATACAATGGACAGGGCCATGTACCATCTGGGCCAGAGCACTGAATGGGTTGTGGATGAGTGTTCCAGCATGACCACCCCAAAACACACAGCCAAGGCAACAAGGGAATGTCTCAAGAAGCAGCAGAGATTTGTGCAAAACGAGTTATCCATGAGTAGAATAAATCTGCACACAAATTATGGCAAATTAACAAAGATTTTTTTTTTTTATTATTCACAGAACAGGAATCAAACAAGTGTGTGTTTGGTTAATACAACTCAGGTGTCTTAGCCCATGTGTTCTGGGTAAAAAGAGCTTTATGAAATATACAATTCAATCACTGACATTTTCTTGGAAATACAAAAGTATGATTTCTTTTCAGGCAGACAGAAAATATTTGTAGTGCTTCTGTTCACACAATTTTTAATAATTTAATAAAAATTGTAATAATTTAATTAAAAATGTTTAACATTGTAGTTATTTAGCCTATTGTAAACTGTGATTTATTATTGACTTATTATCAAAAATATACTGTCTCTTAATGATCTTAAATACACAGACGAAACAGCCTCAGTGCCAACACATGCCTAAATTAAAACAACTAACCAGATAAATAAACTAACACTGGATCTGAGAGAAATCTGGGATATGCCATATGCAAATAACATCAGCATTAAAAAGGAAGGCTGGAGAAAATGCAACTTACGTTTTGCTACTTTGAAAATATGTGACAAAATTAGTTATCCACAATAATGAAATAAATAGAAAATGAATGAATGAATAGAACATTAAATAACCTCAAAATGATCTAAAACTCGAGTTGGACTTTAATTTAACATTTAAAGCATTTACCTGCTTCAAGGTGTTTCCATTTGTGCATAAATTATTCTGAAATTGAACGATTATACAAGAATTGCTAAACAAATGTTTATTTTTCATCATGCAGTAAGACATTATATATCAGTAATTATTACAAGAAAGCTGCCATCTAAATACAGT
>JAUMHI010000057.1:17382472-17409878 GCA_032359435.1 Enteromius unitaeniatus | reverse complement strand
TTGCTTTGGTACCGAAATTGGTACCGAGAACCGTGGATTTTCACTGGTATTGGTACCAAATACTGAAATTTTGGTACCGTGAAAACAATTATTTCTATGGATAATTATGTCTGAAGGTAAACAGCTGGGAAATAAATCACACGTTTATATTAGATTTGTGTGGCAGCAGCAAATATACTGTAAGTTACAGTAAATAAAATCAATAAATCCACTGCTCTCATCTCTCTCAAGGCTCTGTAAGCATGTTTTGCTCAAACTTTCGCCTTGGCATTTGCACTGGTACTGTTGTTTCTTGCAAAATCAAAATGATGATGCCTTGGGTGGAAACCTACAGATTAAGGGGTGGTAACATCACAATTAGATCCCTTTGCAATGGAAGCGAGATCAGACATGCTCGTTTTTTGTAGAAGTTCACCAACTTCTGCTTCAAAGAACCCCCGGAAATGTGCAATGGTTTTATGGTTTAAAGACTCAATTGCCCCTTGAGGTTTGTTACAACCACAACTACACAAGAACACATGCTAAGTATGTGCAGCCGTCTATTGGAATTGTGTCGGCCAAGTATTTGTGTCTGTGTACTTGTGTCGAGCATGTTTTTATGACATAAGAGTGTGTGAGGAAAGCGCTACAGGGACTGACAGGATTTATTAGTGTCTCAAACTGTGACAGAATGCAATATAAAAGATGTCACTCTCCTGAAATGAATCACTCACTTCTGGGCAACTCAAAGATGTTTTATCCAAGTAGCTTCTGTAATGCCCTTAAATTGGTTACAGAAAAGAGTTTAACCTTACCTGTCGGCTATTGACAAAATATTTTCGCCATAATCCCTCATTCGCTCTCCCTCTTTCTCTGCTGTCTCTTTTTTCATCCATGTTTAGTCCAGTGTAAACTGATTTTGTCAAGAGAAAGACATTTCCTGGCAGAGAAAAAGACGCATAAAAATAAATAAATAAATAAATCTCCACCACTGAACCTATAACGCACACAGATTCCTTATATCTAGGCATTGTTACACACACATGAACACATAAAAAGTTACTTTGCTGAACTTAGCTCGCCCTTTCACTCTTGTGCCTAACATCCGTCATACACACTTCTTCATGCATTCACGACTCATCCATAACGCAGAGCTGTTTTCTTTGGCTACCCTGAGGGCCCTCTTCCTCCAGTTTATTATTCTGAGCTGAGAGTGTTCGGCTCAAATGACCCTGCGATCCTTCTCCCTGAGCGGGAGAACGTATCTACACAGACAAATAGGACAGGCGATATGTCATCAAGATACACCTTAAAATGAACCTTAGTTCTATCCTTAAAAATCTAAAAAGTCCTGAAGCTCCTGATGTCAGGATATTAAACAAAAAGCATGTAACCATATTTAACACTTTACTCAATGCTTTAAAATATATATTCTAGGGTTCTTTGCAGTCATCAGGTGCCCAAAAAAAGAAACACATACATTCAGGAGAGTAAGTGAGTGTTTGTTAAGTTGCTTTGGATAAATATGTGTGATAATAATAATTTATTTTATAATATTTTGTAATAAAGGTATCCATTAAATACTATTTTCCCATGGTGTCTGTGTCCTGCTATAACTCTGAAGACACTGTAAGATCCTCAGACTTGCTTACTAGCTTTCTTAAGAATGTAAAGTATTCTACATTTGCATTTAATCACTTGACAAACTTAACAGAATTATTTATCCAAAGTGACTTAAAAATGAGGGAAAACACAAGATTGGATGGGAGCCAACAATACACCACACTGACATTTTGGGAATAAGCTACTGTAAGCTAACACACGAGATGTATCAAATATCCAAATTTCAACTTGATATAGCTATTATCTAAATGTGTCACGGATTTTAAACAGTAACAGTTCAATAAACAAGAAATTAACATAATGGGACTTAAATTTTAGAAATAACTTGGCCACAACACAATGTTTCCACATCGATGAATGAACAGTTTTAACAAATCAGTTGGATGAACGAATAAATGAATCACTTGAATCAATAAAACAATGATTGCCACCACCGGTGGTTTAAGTTTAATATAGCTATAAAGAGTTTTGTTTGTTTTTTTTTTATTTATTTAGATAATTTAAAAGCCCCTGAAGAGTCTTGAAACATGCAGCGTTATTCTATGTGGTGACGTAAACTGAAACAGGAAGACAGGGCGGGACATATCGAGCAGCCCGCCCCCTTTTTAAAATAGCCAATAGCGTTTCGCTTATATTTGCTCTGGCCAGAGCCGTTGAGCTCGGTAAAGCTGCATTTGGCAGCCACAGTCTATAGACTACCTCCTAAATTCAATATGAAACTCTTACAAAAATAAAATAGGGATCATAATCATGCTGAGGCTGTGTAGTTTTAAAAGTGTGTAATATATGCTGACTCTTGCATATGATTCCCTCTGTATGATCGCGTTCACGTGACACAACTCGAAACCAAGCATATTTATTTACACTGCCTGACTTTGTCCCTATTGCCTAAACTGAGAAGCTGAAGTACAAGGCGATGTAAAGATGTATTCGTTTTGGTGGAAATTACGGAACTGCAAGCTTAAAATGCTTATATCTTCAAAATGTTTTGGAGCCCACTGGCTTATAGATAACCTTAAGACTAACATACTGATACTAAAACCCCCAAAACTTTTACATTTGAGTTCAAAAAAATAAAATAAATCAAAATTTAATTAGGAATAGATTTAAGAGTTTAAGATTTAAGATTAGGGAAGACAAAAAAAAATCACTCCAACATATAATTTATTATGCTCCACTTACACTCATGGAGCACAAATGAGCTCACCTCACTTTCCTACTTTATTGATTTAAAGATTCATTTAATAGTATCTTTTTTTTATTATTATGGCTTTTCTTATTTAAACTGTGCCTTTACAGTATGACCCAGTTGCACTTCTGACGATGACTCATAATAGCTGTGAAAGTGCTACAGTGAGATTAAGATATGAAATATTGCTAAATAATTAGCTACACATTCATACATAAGCAGAAGTAAAACTGGGAGGGAGGGAGCAAAAAAAATATTTCTGCAGCCATGTTTTAAAGCTCCTTTCTTATAAATCATTCCAATAGGCAACTAGTTCATCAATATGCTGTGGATGAATTCCCAATAAACCTGAACCTGCTGATAAGACTAAGAGCCATTTCTAATTGACAAATCATGAAGTTAGTTTTATTGATTGTACTTCTAGTTAATTAACTTAATTGTGCCAAGCACACATAGCACGTACAAACTCACACTCTGTATCCCACACACACACTCACTCACATCACAGTGTGTGAGATTTCGACCCAAAGACTAATAATGCTCTGCCAGGTCCAACTGATTCAAAGCAAGCAGCAGTTCCCATGATTGTAAATACAATATGGACTTTTCCCTTTAAGTCTTCAACAGAGGCAGAGTTTCTCTTTAAAGCGAGCAGAGCTGGCAGACAGCCACATGCCCGCTAATTATACCGACTGTAATTAGTTTGCCTCTAGTTTCTTATGTGCATGGTTCCCGGCCATGCTCTTTCTCCTCATTCTGCAGAACTTGTCAGTTTGAAGGTTAGTGAATAAAGCACTGGAAGGAGTATAGACAAATACATAGTCTAACACTCACAGAGAAAGTTTCAATAATTAATTCCTTTAATGAGCTGAGCCTGCCAATAGCTGGCAAAGTGTGGCACAAGAAAGATGTGCACTTATAGCAAGATCTGATGTAGAGATAGATAGATAGATAGATGTCTGCTTGTGATAGATTTAGGATTTCTGCTACAGTTCTGCTGTTCTAAAGAACAATTGCTGCCTTTGTTGAGGCAGATTCTTTTCAATCCATATTCACTTTAAATTATGGATACGCTGTGAGAAATGCATCTTGCCTTGGAACAATCAGCAAGTGAGTAATGATCTGCCTGCAAACCTCTCTGCTAGCACTTACACTTGTACCTTTCTTCATACCTACTCCTTGTTTTATTATTTCATGGAGTTCTCAGTGCTATGAGCTTATGGTTGATTACATATTTTTCTTTTAACATAAATTGCAGGAAATTGTCCAATGGATGGCAGTCGGATTTTTAAGACATATGCAACACATATGCAAGCAAAATATTCAAGAAATTATGTATGTATTGTGAATGATTTGATGTCAGTTATTAATGTTTTTTCTGCAGTTTGATCAATGATGAGCCAAAAACCATGTATGGAACATTTTGCCTTTAAAACAGCATTTTTCTATATTACATTACACAGAAGATATTACATATTTTAGATGTAAACTTTGATCAGTAAGATACATTGAAAGCTGTTTTACATTCATAAGATGGGTGAAACATCCCTCCTTATAGTGATATAAAACCTCTGTTTGAAATAAATTACTACTAATAATTTAAACTTTAAATAAATGAATTAAAAAATAATCAATTAATAAACAAATACATAAATCTAGAAATGTTACTAAAATTTAAAGAAAAGCAGATAATATAATATAAAAACTACAATAGTGTCTGAGTGATATTAAAACCACTCCTGCTGTGGTTACAAAACACTTCAATACCACCATGATTATCAGTGCTAATGACACGACGGCGTAACACAAAATTAGAAATTACATGATGCCTTAATTGCATAGCCTACACCATTTCAATAGTATACTAATTCAAAGTTAATATTTGTTATTGGACTATAATAGTCTAACTTTGTAGGCTCAATGTTATACAGGTTAGGATAGGCTGTCATATTAGTAGCAAAGCTAACTTGTGAACACACATATAAGAGTTCATAGATTAGTAGTAAGGTTAGTTGTAGGTAGTTGTGAACCTCGAGCTTACAGGGGCCCATGGCCACTGCTTGTGCATAGGGCCCAGAATTAGGTGCTACGCCCCTGGAAGCATAAATATATCCACAACGTCAGGATGACACATGATTAATGAAATTTCTGAATGTGGCAACACATGGACTTTTGTCAATCTTGTAAATATTTTACTGCATGAAAGGTCTGTGATCCGTGGAAGTTACCATACCCAAAATGTATTCAATTTAATATGTCAGTCATTCTACAGTAAGTCAAATACATTCCTTGAAGCACAGTGATTTTACCATTTTCTTTCTTTAAAAGGAAAATGATTTTCTGCTTAAGACTACAGTTAATGTCCCTCACTTTACAAAAATTTACCCAAGAGATTAAAAAGTAGTCCAACATGCCCAACATATTCCAATCATTACGTTAATAAATTCCAGACTTTTACATTTATGTTCTTTGGCTGTTCCACAGCAGTGCCTCTTGATATCATCTTCAATTTCCACATGCATAATCAGTCCATAATTATGTATGAGGAAAGTGCAGATTATATCAGAATATATAGCGTTTTGGATCCGCTTGTGGAGTAGAAGATGCAGGTAAGCCAATGAAGATTGAGTTGCTGGCTTGAAAACTGTTCTGGTGGAAGATTTACAGCAAATTACAGCTAAAACATTATTTTACTATCTGTTTGTCCTGTTTTCAGACACAAGGACCACTTTTAAATGCTTTTATGTAATTTGTGGAAACTTTTAGAAAGTTTTGGACACTTTCGTTGTATAGAAAAGAGCAAAAAGACCTAATTTTGTATTCCACAGAAGAAAGAATACGAGTATGGAAATACATGAGGGAGAGTAAATTATTTATTATAGGTAAAGGGTAGAAAACCCAAATCTACTTACAGCCAATGAAGAGCTATAGAGCTCTTGCATATAGAGCATGCAAGTCCATATCACTAACAAGATCAATATTATCTTCCTGTTCCTCTCTGTTCTTTAAAGGAAAGTCTCAGAGTCTCTGAGTGGAACTCAACAAAAGTTATGGATGATGGACACTAAAGTTATACCAGTTCGTTTTAAAGTAATACCATTCATATTCTTCCCGAGATTCTGAGCAGATGAAAAAAGAGAGGTGTTAGCAGATGGCCAGGTAAAATCAGTACACAGCTAAATATTCTAGATCAATCATTCTTAATATACACCTAGGATAATTCATCACTAAATATAGATGTGCATGTGTGATTATCAAAAAGCCTAATCTCGGCCTCAGACACGTTCACCCACAGTTCATTGGCTGTGTGGTGCACAAAAAACTCTAAACTTCTTGATTTGGCAAGCAACAATCTGATTGGCTAACTTTATGTGACTGCACTTTTATCAGTCCATCTGGAAGCAAACTTTCAGGCTGATACTACAAACACTTCTGAGGATGAAATATTCACTGGGTTTGCCAATTTTTGCAAGGTTATACGATATGCAATATTTAGGGTAAACTTGGGTATGTTTACATGGTGGAGATACGGTGGATTTTTACACGAAAATCAGAAAAGTTTTGGTTTGATTTTGTAAAAGTTTTGCGTAAAGATGACAACATTGCCAAAAAGAACCCTGTTGTAAAACTAAAAACGCTGTTATTCATGCTGGGCCAGTAGTTGGCAATGTAAAGAAACACTTTGCATCTACACACATATGCATACACTGTAAAAAATGACCATGATTTTAAAGGTTAAATACTGTGAAAATGCTATGGTAAAAACACTTTAAATGGTAAACTCCTGTTAAATACAGGGAAACACTGTAAACTGACATTCCCAGAATTCCCTGCACTGCATTTTAAATTTTGTTTAAATTTGTTATTTTGTATCAGTTATGTTTATTAGGGTTCTATGTTAGATATAATATTGTTAAATGAATATTTATTGCACATGTCAGTTTAATCATTCTTACCATGATGGTGTATAGTGTTTGTGTGAGAAACACAAGAGCACCTTCTATATATGTAACTAATTAAAAGCTACTTGTGATGAACTTTGGTTCATCATGTGGCTTTCTCATCACCACCTGCATTTGGCAGTAATAAGTGTATATCAAAGGTACAAAATAGATTTCACTACTTTAACAGGTTGGTATTTTAACATTATATCAGTTATTACAGTTTATTATTAGAAATTACAGTATTTAACTGTAAATTTAAATAAAAACATATATTTTTTTATACATTTTACATATGTATGTGTCAGATGTTACTGTTTTCACAAATTCACCCTCCGTAGTATACACAGAAACAATATTACTTTCAAAAACTTGCACTTTGAAACCCATTTTCAAAAGTTTGCATTTTCATGTCCCCAAAATGCTGTTGTTGTACGAATGGCCAAAACACATCAAATGTTTTGAGTTTTAAATTGTGTTTTTGTGCTAACATTGTGGTGTTAATTCAAACAATAAACTCGGCACTAAATGGCACATAAAAGCAAAACTGGCCACTTTAACATTTACAACACCAAGAAAGCATTGTCTGTGCCTGGTACATTTCCATGTCTGAGCAAGAACACAAGTCAGCATTTACAGCGCTTCAGTGCTTACATTAGCTAAAACCACTTTTTCACAGTCAAAATACTGTAAAAAAGATGGAAAGTTTTCCAGCACTTCAGTCAAATTATATTTCAGAAAGCAAACAGTTGCATTGCTGTAAGTCAGACTGGCGTCTATGTTTAAGTTGGCTGTAGAAGGCAGAGTAGCACATGCTGGCTTGTTAAGCTTACAGCCTGCTCTATATTCGCATCAATGCTTGTATGGTGTCTTTCTGCTGATTGCGGTACCAGAAAGATGGAGAGATAGACAGAAAGAGTCTGGCATGTTTCCGCACAGGACAAATGTCTTCAGTGTGATAATGTAATGTGATGCCAACATGCATCCCAGAATCCAAATACACAGCAATGGTGTAATTTCACCTGCTCATGTCTCACGGTACAGCAGAGCTTGAAAGGCCATATTGAGAACAGATCAATTGGTGGTAATGGAGCATGGGTGAGGATGTGTCCTTTTATGTGAATTATTAGGTTGATGAGAGGAAGCGAATGAGACTGTGTGTCTCAGACTGCATGCAATATGGGATGTGCAATTTTAAAGTAGTGTAATAATGCACAGTGAGGCAGGCATTATCATAAAATAGTAAAGCTGGTTTAAACTTGCTTGGTCTTTTAGCAGGGCTCTCAGCTTTAACAGCTAAGAGCAGCCTGGCCATGTAAAACGTGGCCAAAACCACTTTAAAACCAGCCAAAGCAGCAAATCAGTTAATGCTGGTTTTAACAATTTTTGTTATGTTTTGTTTTTGTTTGGGTTTTTTTTCAGTAGGGAGTTGTTAAGGTTTGCTATAGGAATTTACAGCTTAAATACACCATAAGTTTCATTGTGCAAAAGTTTTTAAGCTCTTGTAGCTAAATTCTTGTAGTTAAATTTTGCCTCAGCAGAAGCAGCTTAAATAGTAGACCTGGGGCCTGTACCACGAAGCCGGATTAGCTGGCTAGCAAGGTAAGTTTAGGATTAGTTTGCACCAGTCCTGGGTTTTAGGTATCATGAAAGAAATTCGGCTTCAATTGGTGTTCATTGCCATGGTAACTTGGGCTGCACGGCTAACCTGCTCCGGAGCAGGTTACGTTCTGGGTTAGAGAGCTCAAAACGAAATTTGACCAATCAGCTTCCAGCAAGGTGACACATGTCTGATACCATAAAGCCACTCCCCCAGCTACTCTTAATCCACATTAAAGGACGCTGCATAGTAAAACATTGTTTAAAGATAAAATCATCCGATTTTTTTAGATTATTATTTTTAGAATTACTTTATTATTTATATAATTATTATCTCCTTAATCTATTACACAAGCCAGTTTAGTTTAATAGTAATAGGCTTTTAAATTAATATAAACATAGGTAACATGCAGTATAAATAAGTAAACGTGACTACATATGAGTTTACATTTTTAAGTGTTTTACGTAGAGTGTTTGTTATTTTAGTGTTATACTATAATATTATATAATATTATCATCTTTATAAAGTGACTTTACAGCTGACTTGCAAATTTTTTTTCTTTCACTAAAAGATTGTTTCATCTTGCTGTGTAAATGTGTTTTAATTCCTCATATTGTTCAATCTTTCAATCTTTGGTAGTGAATCTGACTCTCTCACGAGAAGTGAATGAAAGTTTAAAAGCATGTGATTGGCTGCTCATTGCTGATGTCACACTTTCATGTGCAGGTGCTACATTAACTCAGGATCAAGCCTGAGTTGACAGAGAAAGTTGATGACTATCCTGTAACTCTGAGTTTGTTTAGCCTCCATTATGGTACAGGCCCCTGCAAAAGCGTCCAAATGAAGGTTTAGTCTCCAGATTTATATGGTGAAGTACGTACATACACAAACATGAATTATTGTCATACAATGAATGATTTAATGCAAAATATCTGGAGGATACAGATACACACTCACACACATACAAAATAAATTAATAAAAAACATTCAGTTGTTGTGGCTGTATTATCAGTACTTTTGAGAGCCTTTAGTATTTTACAAAAAGGTTTCGTTTTTAAGTATTATTGGGGATGAGCAAATTTATATTGCGGTTTTAAGCATATCAGACGATATCAAATATACTTGCTAAAAATACTGCACCGCTATAGGAACAAATATTATTTTGAATTGTTCCAGAATACTGTATAATTTCCCAGTTGTCCCTCATGTAAAAAAACAAAAGCATCAATCAAATGTCAAGGAATGCATGAGAAAAAAGTTCATTGTCTGCTATAAATCATTTGTCACACGTATCCAGCTCAGAGCTTTCGTCTGGCCTCATAAGAGCGGCTCTGAGCGGCTGCGAATGTCTCGTATGAATATGGCCATTTGGCATATTGCACTTCAACATGTTTCTCAGAAGAAAAAACCTCTCCTCTTTGTTTTGATTCAGCTTGTCTTGTTGTGTTTTCTGGGATTGTGGATAATTCTGCTGGAAGGCCTTTTGAAGAAGGGGTTCAAGGGAATGTTTGAGATCTTTTGATCTGCCGGCTGTGCCATCCAGTGCTAAAGAACTGCCAAGAGTTCTGTATCTCCGTCTTCCTTCATTCCAGGACTTTGGGACGTTACGCCGTCCCTCCTTCAGGACATCTGAGCTCAGGCGATTTCAGGCCTCAGATAATGAAAGGAATCTGGAAAACATGTAAATGTAAAGAGTGCAATTTATTAATAATGTTAAATGATTTCACATTTAACATGCATCTTAGTAATATTTGTTCTGCTAATGTTTGCATGACTTGAACTCCGAAAGAAAGCATGTGCCGTCCATTTGACACAGCAATCAGGCTGGCAAACGCAGAGCCTCCTCTTTAAAAAGCTGCTGTATTTGTGTGGAGCCCAACTGTACGAGCGTGGATAGTGAGTTAGACAAGCGCAGCTGCTTCTCATCATGATCCTGCCACAGGAGATTAGCATCCAACCATGACACACACACAAACCCGCTCCAGATACTACAGGACCAGACCTCTGCAAATCACATACACTATATAGCAGCCTCTGATGTGTGTGTGCAGCCTTTTACCCTTTTATTATTTGTTCTGAAGGGTTTATGAGTGACAGTCACCTGAATTGGCATTTTGCTGGTCTTCTAGTCACTATCAAATTTGTGTACATTGCTACATACAATAAGTGTAGCAACATTTTTAGTTGTGTAAGTGAAAATAGTAAATACAGATACAAAATATACATAGCTTTTTTGACTAATGAAATATAAATTCTGATAAAACTATTGTTGCATTTCCTGATTCACTTTTATTCACTTTCACTTTTAGTTATTCCTGATTCCATTTATTATACATGTTATTTAATTCACTATTAATTTAACACTGTATTTCTAGACTTTATTAGCTATATATGTGTGCATTTTTAATTTATATAATATGTATGTGTGTGTTTTATGTATATATTTAAGAAAAATGGGATGTTTACATAGTAAAGATGTCTATATAAAGATGTCTATATAATATAAATTATATGAATGTTTGTATTATATACATATATAAAGGGAGAGAGAGAGACTTTATATATTGTAATATATAAATAAATATGAAATTAAAATGCATAGATATGTAACTATATACAAATGTGAATACATATTTATAGATTTGGTGGTATGCAATTATTTTAGTTATATAAATCTAAAATATTTTATTTAGATATTTCTAGAGAATTTTAATAAAAATGTACACATTATCAAATGATTATAATTTTTTCATAATATTACTATATTGTACAAAATGTAACAATTATGGTTAAAGCTGTTTTTAAGAGCTGCCGATAAGGAAGAATAATTTATGGTTTGTGACTGCTGGTGTTTTTTTTTTTACCTTTTTACAATGTTTATTGAGAAAAAGAGGTAAAGAGTGAACAGAATGATGCAAGAAGGATAGAGTAGTCTGACAGTATAATGACCTTACTTTGTCCGTACTGGCTGTACTGGTAGGGGGCGCTGTGCTCCATGCTGTAGAAGGAGGCCGGGCCGTAGGGCTGTGGACTGGGCAGGCTGGACAGGGCAGGTAGACTGGACAAGGGCTCCACGCGCTGAGAGCAGCTGCTGCTGACCGATCCACTCGAATCCAGAGCACCACTGAGAGACGACAGAGAAAACTCAGCCGGAGTCTGATGAGCAACTCCAGCCGGGCTTATGAGTCCCATAACCTACAGAGAAACAGATCAGAGCTATCAAACCCAGTCAGTGCATCTAAAATCATAGCGCACTTAAAATAATTCACCAACATCACTATAAGGATTCTTCCTGCTGATGTGATTCTAATACTGAGCAAAATTATGTTACAATGCATTGCATTAAGATCCAATAACCCATATCTGCAATTAAACAATGACAATAATTATATTTTTATTATAAATGATAATATTAATTAATATTAATTATATGAATATATATAATTGGCCTATAAACAATTGTTACTATATACTATACTGTATATTTTTTATTTCATCAGACATACATGAGATTTTCCTCTGTACATTTTATTCTACACACACACACTTATTACACTCAGTATATTTAATCATACACACACTAAAAACTAAAAACGTATAATTGCTAAATATTTTAGCTAAATAATTACGTTGAATATCATGTGTGGATGATTTAATATTTTTTATTTTGTAAAAGCAATAAGAGACTCAAGATGCTGTGTGTTGTGCCTTTAGCTGTGACTGTATTGTTTGAATAACACACACACACACACATGCATACAGATGCATATCTGGGTAGATCCCTGTGACCTGCAATTGATCAGGCAAAAAATAATTGAATTTGGGGATTGTTTAATCTGATTCTTGAACAAGAACTGAGCCAGAGGGCAGCATAGTGTGTGTACGCATGTGTGTGTGTGTGCGCGCATTCAGGTGTGTGTACTCATTACTATTTACTCTAGAAAACACTGTGCTGCATTTGAGGAATGTAGCATGTGCGCTCTGGGGAATAAAAGTTCCTGAAGCCTAATTGAATCTACCAGCAGAATTAAGGCCAAAATAAACACATACTCCAGTTGCTGCACCAAATAAGCACCTTTACATAGAAACAGAGAGAGAAAAGCATGTCTCCCAGGCTACAGGATCCTGTTACATCAGTGCATGCAGTCAAAGCACACACACACGGTCACGCACATGGTCTCGCTTAAACCGTTTCCCACAGCGGAGCAGGGAGTGACGTGTGCCGAATCCATGATGGAGTTCTGTTTCCAAAGCACTGGAAGATTTTCTCCATGAGTTTAGCACTCAACGTAATCAAAAACCAACAATTTCACATTAAATGTACTGACTTTCTGGATACAATTGATCTAGATTTGTATGTTTGCCATAGGAAATCAGTTTTTTTATACTTGATTGCAATAGCTAATGTGTTGTAAAATTTTTTAAAAATGTAAATAGATTTGCTAATGTGCTGTTAAATATATATATATATATATATATATATTTAACTTTCAAGTAGTTTAACTTTCAAAAACAAGTTTAAAGAGCCCAAACCTCTCAATACATGCCTTATTTGATACCAAACAGAGTATTATCAGTAATATTTTGAAATATTATTACCATTTAAAATAAATATTTTCTATTTTAATATATTTTAAGATGTAATTTATTCCTGCGATGCAGCGCTGAATTTTCAGCTTCATAACTTCAGTCTTCAGTGTCACATAGTCCTTCAGAAATCATTCCGATATGCCACATTGCAAGAAATATTTCTGATTATTATCAATGTTGATACATTTATTTTTAGGATTCTTTGATGAATAAACAGAACAGCATTAATTTGAAACACCTTTTGTAAGATCATAAATGTTGTTACTGTCACTTTTCATCATTTTAATGCATGAATAAAAGTATTAATTTCTTTAAGAAAAAATAAAAAAACATTTTAAGCAAACAAAGTAATACAGACAGACAAAGGGGAAAAAACTGACCACAATATTTGAATTATATATATATATATATATATATGCACACACACATATATATGTAACTATGACAGTTTAAATCTCAATACTACGACGGGATGGTTTGAATCTTAACAGCATTTTTGATGTATTAGCACTGTGGACGATGACAGCGAGAATCTGAGACTGCACCAGACTCAGTCCACACTACATTCACACCCGACAGACCTGTAATTCATAGCGGCCTGTCAGTGTTACTGACAAACACCCCCCGTCGAGGCTTTGGTGCGCTCCTTTAACAAATGAGAAGCATGTGGAGGTCAGTCGTCTATCTCACACACTGTCAGTGTTTCTGTGTGTTCAGTGCTGGTTTGCACGGTCCAGTGGAAAGCTAAAGATAAGCGAGTGAAAAATGGCCCACGGATGACCTATGATGGAGGAATTTATCTGCGTAATGCGTTGTCTTGAAGTGTGTAATAGTTTCTACAGAAGCCAGAAGAGCCCATTAAACTGACACTCAACTGAGGGTCAACAGGTGGGTCCACTGCACCCTCCACTTTCAGCATGGTTTAAACACACATTTAAAGGCTTACCCAACCTAAAAGTGCTATATAAATAAATGTTTCATAACTAATATATATATACATACATAAATAAATAAAAATGAATACACAAATTTGCATTTCCCCACCACAGAAAATTATTTCATTTATTATTTTAAATGATGTTAAATATTATTATAAATTGCATTTTGAATTTTTTATTCACCACTAAAAGAAGTTTCTATGCATATTATTTAGGATAAATCCTTAATTTTTTTTATCATACATGCATGCAATAGTTCAGTGTTTTGGAGATGTCTTGAATATGATTTTATTTTAAATGTCTATTTGTGACCCTGCCCTCTAGACTTTCATGATAAGTGTGTCACGGTTTGAGTTAACATTAACATTTTCGGTGGAAATCAATATCAGGCCACTGATGCTTTATCCAGTTTATGGTACAGACTCTTTAAGCAGGTCATGTGACAACTCGCCAATAACTGAGCATTATTAGAAGTGATCCACAGTTTTAAATAATTCAACGCCTTTATTACCTGAGAAGACAGTCCGTTGTTGATGGCAGGGTTGGCGTGAGTGTTATGAGGTCCAAATGTGTCTGAATATCCCGCGTAACCATGGCGACTGGAGAGACAGTAGGAAGCCCCGCCCTCTGGCCCCGCCCCTCCTGCGCTCTGATGACCCGTGGGTGGCGGAAGCGGCTGAGGTCTGTGTACAGCACTCGAGTCTGACAACACATACAGCCATTCACAGAATATATCCAGAAGCATGTTACACGTCAGAGTGGATTCAAACACAACATGTTTACCTTGAGAAAGCCCAGCGGGTGGGTACGGGCTCTCTGACAGCTGATACGGGGAGAGACTGGACACCGCCGGATGTGAAAAACCGCCGGGGATCAGGTGATTGAAAGCCATGAGCTGATTGGCACCTGCCTGCTTCCTCCATCGAGCTCGTCTGTTGCTGAACCACACCTGAGAAGAGACAAGCGTAGGAGTGAAATGGAATATTTTTGGATTGTGTGTATTGTTTTTTGCAGGCGTACGGGGTGTACTTGTACCTGCACCCGTGCCTCTGTGAGCTTGGCTCTCAGAGCGAGCTCTTCTCTGGTGTAGATATCAGGGTAATGCGTGCGTTCAAAAGCTCTCTCCAGCTCCTCCAGCTGTTCGGCTGTGAATGTTGTTCGACTGCGACGCTGTTTCCGTTTCAGCGGCAGATCGGGCTCCGATTCCACATCTGAACCTTCATCAGATGGACTCGCTGAAACACACACCAATGCAAACAACATTAACCTTATAATGATGGTTTTATTGTGTGTAAATACATATTAACAATATATATATATATATATATATATTTTAGCATTTGACACATCTAAACTTATAAATTAATGCAAAAAATTATAGGAATTTTCTTTTTTATAATTATGATTAACATGAAAAAAAAAATTATAATTGAGATATAAAATGTTCTTTTTATGCAATTTACAAATGGTATAATGCAGATATTATTATTATTTCGATACATTATATAATTAATAATAATAATTTGTAATAATTAATAATATCTGAATATGTAATGTAAGAAAATAAAAAGATCTATAAAATATATCATTTAAATTTGATGTAATATATATTATTCAAGTTTTTGTCTATATATAATTTTGTGTAGAATATAAATTCAAGTTCTCAATCTCTTCAGTATTTTTGAAAAAGTAGTTGTTGAAAGCAAATCTGTCATAAACCTAGAAAATACACACAAATCTGAACAAGATTTGAAGAGGCACAAAAGACACTCCTCAATTGGCAAAAGTACCAAACAAACATGCTTTAGCAGCTTTTCCTCATTTTTAATGACGCAGTGTGTTTGTGAATAAGAATTTTATGAGTTTCTTCACATCTTTTCTTGAAAGGCTTCATAGCCAGGCTTATTTTTGTGTGTCACATTTTTCTCTCCATTCTGCCTCAGTAACTAAAAAAGACCACAGAGCAACAGTCAAAGAATAAAACACAAACAGAGCGAGCTGCAGGAGGGAATCTAAAAAAGCACAAGAGCAAACTGTTAAAAACAGGATGAAAGAGAAATACAGTGGAGGAGAAAAGAAAGAGCCAATGTGCTGGACAACTGTAAAATTAAATGGGAAAAAAGAAACACTCAAGCATACAAATAAATCATTAATTTAATAAAACATGACCTATTTCCTCATGAAAAGGCTTTTGTTTTCTGAAATGTCTCACAAGCACACGTTCATGCTGTTGGAATTAAAGGAAATTCATATTTAGTGATTTTTTATTCATTTCATTGAGCTATTTGTGCATCTCTCTCTCATTCTGTCTTCCCCTCACTCTTTGTTGGATTGATTTGCACGCTCCATCTGTGGAATCCGTGGTGACGGTCGGGGCTCTCAGCGGAGGCCGTCACCTGCCCCGGAGGGGGTGGAGGGGGCAGAAAGAAGGCCAAAGGTGGGTGGGTGGCAGGGCAGAAAGGGAAAAGTGTGGGCCGGCTAGTTCAAGTGCTCAATCTCTTCAAACACCCAAAGGAAAAAAGAAGCTCAGAAGCACCTGAAACTTGGACGTAGAAAGAGATCTAAAAAAGCCAGCTCTATTAAAGGAGTGAGAGCAAAATAATAAGTCATCTGTGGGTTTTCTTTCACTGTGCACTCGCATAAATTACTCTCAAGTAAAGACATGTACATTTTTGTCGTACTATATATACTTATACATTTAAATATGCAACTTATTTCTATGCATATATATTATATTATAATTATATTTTTTCGTTAATAAAAATATATTTATTTATTTTTTTTATTAAACCTACAAAGTTCCAAAAAAGGTTCACTAGGTGGCTGTGTCCTTCTGTGCTTTTGTATATTACATTTTTAACATGGTTTATGTGAATATGCATTATACATTAATGATATGGAACATACTGGTTTACACATCACGTGAAGTGATTGTGATATCATGTGGAAAGTTTGAAAAACGACTCCGAATTTTGGCACAAATCTAATGTAAGAAATAAGAATTTAATTTAGTTTAACTGTGCTTGTCTATGTAAATATGCTACAGTCATTATGAATTGAACAGATTGGCTCTCATGTCGCATAAAGTGAATCAAAAAATCTCAAAACAGATATAACTACTTTAATGTTTTTTCTCATTTTAGGAGCTTGACAGATGTATTGAAAAGAAAGGAAACAGAGGCGCTGGAAAAACACAAGAGTGAGTAAATGGCATGAAACTGTACTTTTTTGATCAACAGGTATCCAACAAGTAGGCTTAAGTGCTTGCATCTTCATACTTTTGCTGACTGAATGAGAATCAAGGCAAGTGAATAAACAGAACCGAACAGCAAACAGTAAACGCAGGTTCAATCCGGGCAGAAGAATACAGACAAATCCATGTCATGGAACCGCTGGAGAATCTAGAGATAGTCTGCCTTCTGTAAATACACAGAGAGCCTATGTGTGTGTGTTCAGGTCTTTGGCATGTAAAGTTAGTGTGTAGTATGTGTTTTAAGATATTTTAGCTCTCTGCTATGTAAACGGTGCGGTCACTAAAAGCATCTCCATCCGACGTTTCTCTTCAGCTCTGGGCCCTCGTCGGTTAAATTCAATATTCGAGGACGAAATATCACCCCAAGTCCATTTAACTCGTGCATTCATGTACACAAAATCCACCCAAGGACTTTCATTAATACTGTGGGACGGCGAGTGCATATCCAGCAGGCTTTTGCACTTAGTTTTGGTTGGGGGCAAGCGGCAGAGGTCCAAGATAAAACCATATGTGCGTTTGTAAAGTCTGTCTGTGTGTGTGTGTGTGTGAGCGATTCTCTTGGGGGCAGGTAATGAAGAGAGCTAATTGAGCCAATGACATGCCCCCTCGCCATCAAAAACGGCCAAAAAAAAGAAAGACAAAGACATGCACAAAAGAAAGCTTGGGAACAAATGCAGCGTCTCGGAGAGGGGAGAGCAAGGCGGGTCCTTTTCAGCGCCGAGGTTGGCTGAGCGACTGCCTGACTACATTAAGCAGTACATAGAGAACTAACAGATGCCAGAGACCGAAAGGATGAGTGACAGCTCGTGGGCCCATCTGCCCCCCAGCGTTTAGGAACAGAGAGAAACAGAGGGAGGACTTGACTTGCTAAAGAGCAACTGTGACCCTCGCAGCTGCCCTCAAACAACCACACGTTTCAGCCCTGAACCAAATGTGCTCTTCGTCTTTTTAGCCTCTTTTGCTTTGCTCCCGAGTCACTTTTGATACTTTTCTTGCTTGTGTGGCTTTTGTAAAAGAAGCTAGTGTGTGAAAGAGCGTGCAGTATGCCACTAAAAACATTTTAAAGTAGGACGGTGCGCAATCGCACTTGGCATCAAGTAATTAATTATATCACTACTATGCATTATAATCAAAGTTTGTGTAGAAGGGTGTTAGCTGTTCAAAAGTTGCATGAAATTAACACTTTTATTCAGAAAGGATGCATAAATTGATCAAAAGTACAGTAAAGGTTCATGTTACAAAAACATTCAACAAGTTTCTTGAGCAGCAAATCAGCAGCTCATTTCTAAAGGATCACGTGACACTGAAGACTGGGGTAATGATGCTGAAAATTCAGCTTTGCACCTCAGGAATAAATTATATTTCAAAATATATTGAAATAGAAAACAATTCTTTTAAATTGTAATAATATTTTAGAATATTACAGATTTTACTGTACTTTCTTTATCAGATACATGCAAAAAATCCAACCAACAACACTGTATCTCATTCCAAAAAGACTTAATACATTTTCTTCATACTGGAGATGGAATATCAGGCCAGTGCATCACCTGTGACTCTAAACATACACCCGTGTGACCTTTAATCACTGGAGGTCAAACGCCAATGACCTCGGACTGCTATGAATAACAGCTCAAAACACATATTCAAGTGTTTGTTGGGCATCGGCTGAAACAATTTAGCACCTTTTTAAAACAAACTAAGCGGGAATCTGCACTTTGTGATTGTGATTAGGTCAGTTGATTTATTTGTAAGTCCTATAGACTCACTTATCATCTATTGAATAACAAGCAGCCGCCCTGAGCTCTCTCTGTGTTGTTCTCGTGCTGTCTGACACACACATTACTGTAGCTCTGCCTTCAGGGCCTGGATTCAAGCAGACACGGATTCCTAAGTCTGCTGACCCTGACACTGCAGGCTGGACACAATGGAGACAGTTTTGTTTGGGGGGTTTCCCCACATTGTCCATCTAACTGTACTCCTCTCACTGTCTGCCCTCGCTCTGTGTCATAAAAGAGAGAAGTGCATGCTTTAATATTTCATATAAGATCAAATAAATACTACCAAAATAGACTGAATTTTTCACCTGTGACTGCTAGAGATTTTAAGGCCAGGCTTTGTCTAGCCTAGTTCGCTTTTTTAGGTCTTCTTGGTGGTGCATGTGTGTTTGTGCGCATGTGTTTGTGTTTGTTTTGGCTTTCGGAGTGAATTACGACCCGCTGACTGCACACTCCATGGTGTCACACAAACCAAGCCAGTTGGCACTGTTTGCGTATGCATGTGTACGTGTGTGCATCCATGCGTGTGTTTGCATGTGCATATGTTTGGCGGCGTGCGCATTGTAGAAGCGCCAATCATTTTGCACTTTTCTACATACACTGAGCAGTATTTTCTGTTTTGAGCATACTAAACATATCTGCTCCAATAAGACACAATGCATGCTGGGAAGCGAATAGGGAACTTTCTCATAACTTTGTGTGACGTTCTGGCAAGTTTCTCTCAAAGTTACGAACAAAGATTCTCCCAGTAACATTAATAGAACAGTAATTTACAACATTGGTACCTTGATCGCTCAAGTTTTTTTTTTTCTGGTTTCATGTTTGTCTAACATTTTTTGAACAATACTACTAGTTTCAGACTGTTCAAAGAACATTTATTAGTAGAGTTCCCATAATGTTTGGAAATTGTCAAAATAGAACATTGCCTTAATGCTTTCTGTAACGTTCATAAATCTTATATATATATATATATTTACAAACATTATTTATACATAATTCATGAAATGTTTTTCTACAAGATGTTTGTCTAATTACAACTTATCTGTAATTAATTAACTTGTCTGTTACAACTTATTAGTTTCAGGTGGTTCCAAATATTTAAAAGTAACATTCCCAAAATAATTTATAAAAAAATGGAACCTTAATGTTTTCTCTAATGTTCAACCAAACCATTTTTTTTAAATTGAGCATTCTGAATGTTCAGAGAATATTCATAATAGGAATGTTAGCAAAATGATCATAGAACACATTTTTTGTTCACCGGGAGGCCTGCAAACAGCGAGATTTCATAAGCTACAGTCTCCCTGCAAACACATCTTTGAGTCTTTAAGAAGATATATGGAGACAGTGTGAAGGAAAGTGTGCAGGAATCAAGATGTTGCCTATTCAAAAGAAGGGTGTAAATACTGAACTCAACTTGCCTGTCTGTGTCTCCCAGTAAAGGAGGGGCGGTGGGAATGGAAGGGACTGACAACGGCCCACAGACATTAACCGAAAATGTGCCGCAGGCCAAGAGAGGTAGAACGGGGCATGAGGAGGACGGAGGAGAAAAAGAGCAAGGCGTGTTTGACTCATTGGCCAGATGAAAGAGAAGTTCAAATAAAGAGCCTGATTTAATCGGCTCGGGCAACTCGTCTTTCTTGGACCGCGAGACGGGCAGAGCGTGACGGACGGGCTTTGTGGAAGCGCGCATGACGAGAGGCTCGCCCCCATTGTGACCGCCGCTCCGGGCCATGAAGGAACAGCCGAGAAGAACACTGGTCCCTATTGACGGAAGCAGCCTTTAATAAACTCCCATCGCCATTAAGAGTGACACTGCATCCCGATCAGTATTATTTAGGGAGCTGAAGTGGTGTTAACAGGGCATCAGAGGCAGTCAAATAACGTTCACCTTAATTAGTCACGCAGGGACAGGCTGTTAGCTCATTAAATATCATTATATATATTACAGAACACCAAAACATCAGTCACTTCAGCTGTCGGCCAGTAGGCTGCAAGAAGGCAAAAATATACTCTCTTCCACTTATCAAGTCCTTTTGGGAACTGCTGAGCATTGGTAATCAGTACATCTAACTAATAATTAACACAAAGTAATTGATTAATATATTACAAACATTACGAGTGAATACACCACATGTTTGTTCATAGCCTATATCTGCTTTATAAACCACCGATCAAAAGTTTGGGCGCCCTGATGTTTACTATTATCCTCAAATGTGTAAAATATTCATAATAAAGTAATCAAAACTATGAAATAGCCAAAACACAAGTATGCAAAAAAAGAAAAGAAAAAAAGAAACTGTTTAGATTCCATCAGTAAACTTTTAACAAAAGTTCATAAATTGCATCCTGAGATGATTTTGAACACTATTGAAAAGCATGCATTCTAAACATTTGTTGACATCTTTATTATCCAGGTCTGTCCATTAAAAAAAAATGCTGAGAAATTCATACTTCAAATTGCTCATAGTGAGGGCTATTTTTTTCTGTTACTAGCTAAAAGAACCTTTATGAGTTTTTATCACTATTATAAGCCCCAAGTATTCAATCCATTTATAGCCCATATTCATGAAAATAGGTCTATCATCCCTATAATAAATTATCAGTTAGCTAAAAGCATTTTTTAACAACTTCAGGTCATTTACAATCCTGCCACAGTTCGATCTGTTGCTATTAAAGCATAAAGAGTTTGTAGGATCCACTCACATCTGCCAGCGAGAATCCCTTCGATGCTGTGTCCGCTGCTGCGGGCTTGTCCTTCCTCTTCATCCTCCTCCTCCTCCTCCTCCTCGTCTTCACCTCTTGCTCTCATGATGCGGCTTATTGCACTCACTGGACAAGAATCGAACCGAATGCGTAAGTGCTCCTAATATGTTTTCTAGCGTTTAATATAATAGTATACATTTCATTTTTTAAACATTTCAGTGACTAGTCTAGTCTGAGTGTGTCGTTTAAGTTTTGTGGTTGCTAAAACTTTTAAAGACACTTGCGGTATTTGCTATATATATATATAATTCACACACATAATTTTTTAGTTATATTTGACTCATACCTGAGGGCACGTTGTTCCGGTCACAAATTCCCTCTTTGAGCAATTTATCCCGAATTTCCCAACTGAATATTCCGGGATTTTCCCGTTTATAATCCTCAACGCGCTTCTCCACATCTAGAGATGAAGTCTGTTAAAAATAATTTCAATAAAATAAAAGCCTGACTCATTCAAACACTCATTTCAAATTGAAACCCATTAAGTCAAAAGACTTGTTGTTGTTTTGAGATCATCCACACA
The DNA here is from genome assembly GCA_032359435.1 of Enteromius unitaeniatus. Classification (NCBI taxonomy): domain Eukaryota; kingdom Metazoa; phylum Chordata; class Actinopteri; order Cypriniformes; family Cyprinidae; genus Enteromius; species Enteromius unitaeniatus. Next base: position 17,387,698 of record JAUMHI010000057.1, on the reverse strand, counting down.
TTTATTTGGAGATATCCGCACGCTCAGCTGCAGCAGATGACCCCGCGCTTCATCGCCTCTTTATCGGCCTCACCTTGGGTTTAGTGCCGCCGATGGCTCCAGGCCGGATGGATCCAGTCTCCTGATAGCGGCACAGGATTTTGGACACGCAGCCGTGAGAGACTCTGAGCTGGCGGGATATCACGCAGGGCCGGATCCCGTGATGGGCCATCTCCACTATCTTATGCCGAATGTGGTTCGGGAGAGGCCGGCCGTTGATGAAAACTCCTCCAAGCTGGTTGACTCGACCCTGACCCATCGGAGTTGAAACTGCATCGAAGCCAGTCCAAATGATGAGAGTGGACAGATAACATAATTTGCAGAAAAAATAAGGCCTAAATGCAGTGCTTATAGGCTCCGTGTGCATTTAATTCTCTGACATATTTCATGTGCAATTCATAAACACATGGGAAAAGGAAACCTTTTTTTTACATTTTAGGCAAACTAAAAGTGCTGCTATCTTTTTTCCAGCCTTTTTGATTTTATTAACTGAAACTCTGAACTCGTGCATTAGAGTATTGTGACAGATTAAATGCATTTAAACAAACAGGCCTGCTAGTCTATTGTTTATGAAGCAAATATAGAAATAATGATTCCGATTAAAACAGCTTAACTATTATATATCAAGAACGTTTTTGTTCAGTGAAACAGTTCTTCATACTGTATGAAAGGTACTTTGCAATACAAAGAATAGCTAAACATGACACAATATGCGGCATATACACATATCTTTAAATATTTTCATATTTTAATTTCTATTAGCCTAAACGTTAGTCTATTCATGCAACACGAATAGCAAAAATGGTTTGCGCTTCCACTATTAAATGAAACATTTTAACGTGCATATTTAATGTAACATATTTACCCTCCATTGGGAAGCCACTGCGGGGATAGTTTTGGGAGAGAGATGGACGCATCATCCTGGGAACGGTCCCTGCCAAGCCGCTCATTGCTGCAGGGCAGCGGTGACTAAGCGTTCACTGCAACAGGCTTACAAATGCATGGAAATATTCCACAATCAAAAACCAAAATCATAAACTCCGATGATCTTTTTGTATCCCTCCAGGAAAAACATAAAAAATAAGTAGTAAAAAAGTTATAAATCAGATGCAGTCTCTTCTCTAATGTGGTCCTCGGTCGTTGTTTTCATTATGTGGCGAGAATTATAATCGCAGCGTTATTGTTATTAACAAGCGTTTAGGATGAGCTTCTCAAACTACTGAGACATTTCTGAGTTTGCAGAGACCCCTCTTGTCTATTACTCGAACGGATTGGTCCAGAGGATCCTGGAACCCAGAGCTGATTGGTCGACGAAGTCCACTTTGCTCTCCAAAGTAGACGAAAATATTACAGCGAGTGATGATGATGATGTGCAAATTATAGTTAAAATATTATATATTGATATAAGACAAAAATGCAAACACTAATAAATATAATAAAATAGTGAATTATAATATCGAAACACGTTTTAATACATCTAGTGACCGTGCAACAATAATGTAATAAAACAAATCAAAGACAGAAAAGACGGAATGCATCAATTTAAATGAAAAATTATTGACTTTAAAAGAATGACTCTGTTATTTAACACTCTCTCTGACTGATCCACACACACACACACACACAGTGACTTCAATGACATGTGGCTCTTTTGTTGGACTAAAAAGAAACTTCAAATGTTTTCTTTCTGCCTGCGCGCGGGGACAATGGGGCGCACGCGGGAGGGAAACACGCGGGGGAAACGGGGGTCCTTTCACGTGCAAAACACTAGGCAAGATTATTCTCTCTTACTTAAAAAGTTAAATCAACGCCAAAAGAGGCCGGACCCCGGAGACACCGAGCCAGCTATTTAATGGTTAACAATGATTGTGTGTGTGTGTGTGTGTGTGTTTGTTAATGAGTTTCTATTCGATGCATTAATTGCATTATTCATTATTTTCCTGTCAGGTTAATATATTTTTATTGCATAGTTATCTGCAGTGATATATATATTTGTACATTTACAGAGGCTGAATACGAAATACATAAAAAAAAACAAGGTTCTAAATAGAACCAAATATATGTATATTTAAAACAAACTGAATATTATGCATTTATTTCCTGCTTTATTGGCATGGTGTGAGACTGTGAAAGCATTATATTAGGCTACATCTACCTTATTAAAAATAAATCGTTTTTCTAGGTTCTTCACGGTTTATTCAGCATAAAAACAGAGGTTTGGAAGGAACAGAACAGGCGGCGGTGTGATGCATGTTTCGGGCTTTGAAACACCGGATCCGCGTGTCCAATCCATTTCTGGAGAAGCAGAGGTGCGCTCTGATGTGAGCTTAATTAGTTTTATTATCAAGGGTCAAATATCAAAATTCTCTAAGCAAACAGTGCCAAAATAATTTGAATCGGTTTTACAATATGTATATGAAAGTTATTAAAAAGTTGCATTTGGTCCAAGACTTAATTTTTTTGAAACTGTGATCACCTTACAAAATACATGTTGGTCAAAACTGTCATTACAATTAGACTAGGTTTGCCAGTGTGTAAAAAAGCTTGAAAAGCTTATAAACCTGTATAGGAATGTAGCAAGAATTGACCATTTAATGAACTTCTTGAGCAGTGCATATGTTGTTGTGTCATTTGTCTTGTGATCTGTCTTGTCCAGCCTGAGGAAGGTCAGCACCCCTTTAACCTCAATTAGATGGGGTTCACTCAAAGAAAACGTAAATCCTCCCCAAAGACAACTTTTGGTATAAAATCATCTGTCCTGCATTTACTGGCACAAGCATCCCTGAGCGCCAGGCTACAGAGAACCTGCTGAGGCCTAGCAAGGCTCTGAAAACATGTATTATTCATTGTCGTGCTATAAAATAATCAGAATTCAAAAAGCGTGTAGACTACGTCATTGTAAAGGTAGGTCAAACTTCTCAGGTTTAAATTCTCTGTTTACATGAGTATTCACAGTAACATTTAAATGTGTCATTTTTATTCAACGTTTTTGACGTTGAATGTTCGAGAAGCTTCCGGGGAAACTCACTTCCGGTTATTTTACCTGTTCAAAAACAGGCTTGTTATCACAAACTAGTATAAAATGTATTTTCATAATTGTTTGTCGCGCAAATAGTTTTACTGTTTTTGTTATTCTAAACTTTACCGGCTAATAAAAATATAACTTCCATGTATTAAAATACGCCAGATACACATACACATGCGATTTCATACACAGTAATATACAGGTATATATGAATTACATGGAGAAATTCATTTTCTTCATTTTTCTTATTTATTAGCCAACCGAGACGTGTGTTCTTGTATGTAAACAGAACAATTTCAATGTGCAAATACAATTCAAACAGGTTTCACAACAATTATTGAGGCATAATAGTAAAAACACACATTTTCTAATTCTAATAAACATATTACAGAGTATATAAGGGCTGTGTACAAAGCCCATGACCCTACGTAGTGTTACTAAGAGGGCTGGAGTGCATTAAGGGAAGTATAGTCGTCCCAGGCAGTAACACTGGGTTCAGGTAAGTGCCGTGCAATCACTGGGCCAGTGTGTGCGGGAGAATATAAACAGATGTGTGCACATCAGGCCTGATGGTCCAGACAGTCACAGCGATAGCGGTACTGTGAGAACAAGGGGAGGTCACACCGAATGGTACAGAAATATCTATTTCATTGGATGTGAATATTTTGCTCGTCAGTTTCATTCTTTACAGTTTGGTCCTTGTTTTTGTGAATTCAAGTAGACTGAGTTCACAGCAGACTGTTTCTGTTTCCTTTCAGGCTCACGTCTATGAAATATCTGGACCAGGACAGAGGACAAGAGCATCTTTTCTCTTCTCTTTATCCTCATCCCTGTTGAAAAGACCAGCATATATTAAGCTTTGAATGCTGGTGTGTGTTTTAGGTCTCTTGACCAGCAAGATTTTCTTAGTCCACCAGCTTTACCAGCAAAACAAGCACTAATCAGCAGTTTAGATGTTTTTAAAAACTATTTTTTACTTTCACCATTTATTTGATCAAAACTACAGTAATATTGTGAAATATAATTACCGTTTTAAATAAAACGGTACCGTTTTCTTTTGTATTACATGTTCAGCGTCATTTTCAGTGTCTTGTGATCATTCAGATTTCCTGTTTAAAAAACATTTCTTATAATGATCCATGTTCAAAGCAGCTGCTGAATTTAATCTGAATTCATTCATCTTTTAAAAAAGGAAACAAAATATTTCACTGACCTCAAATTTTGTTGTTGGTCTTTTCAGCAGGGATCGAAAAAGGCAGTTAACCGAGGTCAATGTGTAAAGTAAAATGACACATATATTTCCCAACAGAATGGCAGGAGGAGCTGTGAAGCTGGTAACTACATAACACAACTGCACATTATACTACTTTCTCTACAAGTGTTGCTTTGTACAGCACGGATAACTGCAGATGATGGCCGTTTACTGCCTTAACACTCAGGGAGATAACCTCTGCTTTTCTAAATCACTGCTGCAATAATTCAAATACCCCCACATTCACTTTATAAAAACTTCCTTAAAAAAACCTATACACAAACGACTGCGTCACTACACTTAACCACCAAGAGAGGGCAGACCTGGTTTAATCCATCACATCTGCCTACAACAGCACAGTTTATACATATCAAACGGTAAGCTTATAGAAAATTCACTTGATAATTCCTACTAAAATGTTCAATTCCTTTGATAAATAAACCAATAAATAAGAAGTAAAGGCACATAATTTAAATTAGTAGTGATTGAAAATGATTTGCACACCTTGTGTTTGTAGAGGATTCGAGAATAACATGAAGGTGGGTAAATTACAGAATTGTCATTTTTACATGTACTACCCCTTTAAAAATTAGATTAGGTATGTTTATCATTCTAAAGAAAATGGCCTTTACCCTAATGGAAAGAAATTTAGGCCTTAATCATCGTCATAAAACCATCAAGTCTTAACAATCTGGACGATATATTTAGTATAATGCTTAAGCGGGCTAGTTGTGTAACAAGTCACTGTTAGCTAGATGAATTTACCAGTTTGTGACACTAAGACAAATGAGTTATGGGAGAGAAGCAGTTTCATAAGTGGGTCAGTAAACACTCAGTGTGCGAGTCTTTATCATTGATTTCTCTATGGCTGCATCCTGTCACAGCAAAACTCTAGCTGCTCCTCAGGTGT
>JAUMHI010000057.1:17324121-17345415 GCA_032359435.1 Enteromius unitaeniatus | reverse complement strand
GGTACTTTGGAGAAGCAAGAATGGTTCTTTTATAGCAATTTTTTTTGTCCAGTTTCAGAATACTGTTTTGTAGTATGAAATATCTTACCTTTGGGAGCCCAATTGAGTTAGGATTCAAGAAAAACATGGTTGGTCACAGTTGCATTCATCGCTCTAGTGTCCATACGGCATCGATATAAATATATAAACTGCACAAGACCCTTCATTACAGAGATTTTTAACATTCATAACTCAGATTTGTTTTAGATGATTAGCAATACTAATGCATTTAATCTAATTTGGATTCATTGTGTCCACTAATCCATTGTGGTCTATTCTATTCTATTGTTTTATTCTGTGCCCCAGAAAGTATTTTGACACTTAATTTCAGAATTTCATTGCATTAGATGTGAAATATCAAACCAGACGTCATCTGTCATCAACACAAATTATGACGCTTTTTATGACTTTACTAAAACTTTTACTGTGATTTTTGTTTTTAGCTGTTTTTTTTTTTTCTTCCTTTTTTTGTTACATCAGTAAAGCCAGTGAAGTTCTTGCCTTTATCACACTTTATTTGTCTTGCTTAATGCACTGTGGAGAAAAAAATCAATCAATCAAGGTAGCAAATACTGTGAAACAATTTTCCAATTTATTGAAAAATGCATAGCTGTTATAAGATGAAATACATTCGTATAGGCTAGAGTCTGAGCACTTTTGTGGCCACTTCATCTACAAACAAGATGCAGTTTTCCCACAGACATGAAACAGTGATGTTAATGCATCTGTGTAAATATGTGACTAAACTTTATTATAGAATTTAATTTAATCTTCAGGCTTAAATGTTATTAAATCAATGGCAACATGAACACAATTACCCCTAATAATAAATAAAGTACCTGGGTTTTTTAGTCTAGTTGAATAGCAACACTATTAGTGCATTAAAGCAGCTTTGGACATCTTGTTAGTATATAAACTTTACAGCTTTCGTTGGTATTTTTATGGGCACTTTTAATATCTTAAGTCCACTGTTAAATATTTGAATATAAAATGTTTTGAAATAAATAATCATTTCAAATGTAAATGCTATTTTCTCTGCTCAGAAAGGGACAGCATGTACAGAATGACATTCATTTTCTCACATCTGTCACGGCTCGTGAGTTCATGTTTGGTGTTAAATGAGTGCAGCTGGTCAGCCCTGATGTCTCTGCGTGTTTTCCCGTTACAGTGTGATCATACAGTCCCTGTGAACTTTAAAATGATCTTTATTGGGTTAAAAGCATGGTTCATAAGAATCCTGTGTAGACGTTAAAATATAACTCTCTTCCCCTTTTTTCTCTTTCAGCAGTTTAGTCACAGGAATTTTGTCTACTTGGTACTAGTTGCAAATTTATATGTTTGATAACTCTGTGCCTGAGTCTAAAGCAGGACATGTTTTAAACTTTCCTACAGACAATCCCACTCTTCCCCCCTGATTTCACCAGATAAGGATTAGGCTTAGTCCTAGACCAAGTATACATCTGAGCTGTTTCTACTGAAAGAAACTTAAAACACAGCAGTAATGCTTTTGGTAACACTTTATTTTGATGGTCCCTTTTGAATATTCTGTTGTCATTAAGTAATGTTGCTCCTACATGTCGACTATCTCTCATTAGAGAATCAGACTCCTATTAATGTCTGCTAACTCTTTATTGTTAATAAATATATATATATATATATACAATATAATATAATGAAGTAACTAAAAAGAAAAAAGAAGGCTTTCCCCCTCGCTTCCAGAATCTTTTTTTTTCCTGGTCATCGGAGCAGTGGGCAGCCATATTGCTGCAGCACCCTGGGAGCTTTTGAGGGTTCGGTTCTCAGTCGTGTTATTGAGGGTGGAAGAGAGCGCTGGTTATTCACTCCCCCCACCTACAATCCCTGCCGGACCTGAGACGGCTAACAAGTCCGATTCTCTAACCATTAGTCCATGACTGCTGCTTGAGTTATGGGTGCAAGACACACTTCCTCTTTGTGTCATCCTCTGTTGTGGCACATCAATGAATGTGCTTTCTTTAAAAGAACATACTGTTAATGTAATATAGGAAAGAAATGCAGTTGCGTATCAGACTTCATAGATAGCTTGAAAAATCAGATGCATAGTTGTTTACATAAGCAGTGTGTGGACACAACCACACTACAATGATGAAAATTTCCTTTTTTGCCAGCCTATTGTTCAAGCACCTGTATTAGCTAGAGCATAGGTCTTCAACCCGGCAGAGTTTAGCTACAACCCTAATCAACCCCCCCCAAAGCAGCTTTCTATATTGCTTTGTTTTGCACCTCGAGTGTTTCGAAAACATGAGGAACCAATGTCCTACACCGGTCGGTCTGCATGTGCAAACCTTATGGAAACCCTGGCCAGGATGCGTCCAGGAAAAATGCCCTGAACAGTCACCCTAGTATTAGCATATTTGTTGTTAGCCAGTCGTATGCTCTCTGCCATTTTCCAGCAATGTCGTCTCATAAACAATGCAGGTGTTTTGTAGTTGGATTTATAAGTGAACATAAGAGTCTTTGTATTTGTACTTGACAGTCTTCAAACACTATATACAAAGACTGCTCACTCCTATAACTATAATATGAATCAGAGAAACTGCAAAGCACAATGTGGCAGAACAGCCCTGCCCTTCAATGAAAGAGCCAATCACTGATGGATCCATTGCATTACTGCACAGGCCGATATAAGCTCTGGTTCCCATAGAAACCCAAGGTTAAACCAGCAACTGCATGGTCATAAGCGTATTAAAACTGCACATGCATTGACCAATCTAGTCTAAAAACAAGCTTTTAAACACTATTTAAGCATAAGAAACAATGTTCATAAGGCCATTCAATTCAGATTTGGTGTTGCTTTAAAATATTGAGTTCATAGGGCAGTTTTTGAGTTTGCAGGATTCCTCCATTTGTTTATATCAGACTTGGTCTTGTTTAATCTGCCTGGAGGCGTTGCAAATATAGCCGCTGAGTGAGCAGACTTTCCTTGAAAGGGACTTGGGAGCCGCTGAGGACCCGATGGGTTAGTTTTGTTTTTGATGGTAACATGCCAACGAATACACAGGAACAGAAGAGAGGGGCGGGGTTAGCAGTAGCTCATTATCATTTAAAGAGACCAGCACGGCTCGCTGATTTTGTCGAGATAAAAAGGCTGTTGTTTTACGTGACCATATGAATTTTAACCAAAGTATGTCGCGGGAATTTCATGAAGACCCTAAAGAATCATTCCAACTTGTGAAAAATGGGCATCCCACACTCTCAACGGGAACAAGTTTGTACCTGTAGGGTACCTTAAAGGTACATATTAGTACCTAGCTTTTGTACCTTTATTTCTGAGAGTGCATGTCCTCTTTAAAAACACTATAATTACTTTTAAGGATTTATAATTAATTTAGTACAATCAGCGGTGCAAGCAAGAGCTAGTGATTTTGATATACTCCGGTGTATCTGAATTCTAAAATGGGTATTTAATGAACTTGAGCACAAATTTGAGTGTATTTTCAGTTTTGCTCCAGTGTACTGTGGAATTCAACTCAAATCATTAACTCAAAGGTTGAAGGTTCAGTCTCAAGAAGGTCTGATCCAGGACCTGAAGAGTGTCTGAGATCTCAAGCCAGCATCAGAAAGGCGCTGTGTGAGCGCTTCTGTAAGTGCAGAGGATATACTGTGTCTCCTGTGAAACACTCTTGTCTCAAACTCTTAATACTGTGCAGACATTAATATTATTAAACATTAGCAGTGTGTGTATATAACTTCTGTCCTTGATAAGCAAGAATATGGACACAAAGCGTTAAAAGAAGAAAAATTAAAAGAACTTTAATTTAATGTTCCTTTTCATGGCAAATGAAAGCAATGTTTCCTAAAGAATATGAGACGCTTGATTTCAGAAGACTGAATTAAATGAGAGTCTGTGCTCATCATATACCATATATCATATACCATGTTCAATGCTACACACACTATACATCTTTAACCATTTTAAAGTTTTTCATATATGTGCCAACAATTTTGCCCATGACTGATACAGTCATGGGCAAAATTTTTGGCACCCCTGAATTTTTTTCTGAAAATTAAGTATTTATCACAGAAAAGAAAACACATGTTTTGCTATACATGTTTATTCCCTTTTGTTTTTGCTTTTTTTTTAGTTCGTTCCAATACACACAAAGCAAAACTCCAAAAATGGGCTGGGCAAAATTATTGGCACCCTTTCAAAATTGTGGATAAATAAGATTGTTTCAAGCATTTGATGCTCCTTTAAAATCACCTAAGGGCAAGTAACAGGTGTGGGCAGTATAAAAATCACACCTGAAAGCAGATAAAAAGGAGAGAAGTTCGCTTTGTCTTAGCATTGTGTGTCTGTGTGTACCATGTTAAGCATGGATGACAGAAAGAGAAGAGGACTTGAGAACCAAAATTGTGGACAAATATTAACAATCTCAAGGTTATAAGTCCATCTACAGAGATCTAGATTTGCCTTTGTCCACCGTGCACAACATTGTTAAGAAGTTTGCAACCTATGGCATTGTAGCTAATCTCCCTGGGCATTGACAGAAGACAAAAATTGATGATGGGTTGCAACACAGATTAGTCCGGATGGTGGATAAGCAGCCCCAAGCAAGTTCCAAATAAATTCAAGCTGTCCTGCAGATTCAGGGAGCATCAGTGTCAGCGCTAACTGTTGACGTTTAAATGAAATGAAACGCTATTGCAGGAGGACCCCACTGCTGACACAGATATATAAATATGCAAGATTGCAAAAATGTACTTGAGTAAGCCAAAATCCTTCTGGGAAAACATCTTGTGGACAGATGAGACCAAGCTTTTTGGTAAAGCATTTAATTCTACTGTTTACCAAAAATGGAATGAGGCCTACAAAGAAAAGAACACAGTACCTACAGGTCAGAGGTCAAAGATGTGTTGGGGTTGTTTTGCTGCCTCTGGCACTGGGTGCCTTGACTGTGTGCAAGGCATCATGAAATCAGGATTACCAAAGGATTTTGGGTCGCATTGTAGGGGCCTTTGTCAAAAAGCTGGGTTTGTGTCCGAAATCGTGGGTCTTCCATCAAGACAATGACCCCTAACCTACTTTAAAAAGCACCCAGAAATGGATGGCAACAAAGTGCTGGAGAGTTCTGAAGTGGCCAGCAATGAGTCCAGATCTAAACCCCAGTGATCACCTGTGGAGAGATCTTAAAATTGCTGTTAGGAAAAGGTGCCCTTCCAAAATGAGAGACCTGGAGCAGTTTGCAAAGGAAGAGTGGTCCAAACTTTCAGGTGAGGGGTGTAAGAAGCTTTTATTATTTTTTTCCAACGGGTGTGCAACCAAATATTAAGTTAAGGGTGCCAATAATTTTGTCCAGCCCATTTTATCCCTCCCTTTTTTTTTGTTCCAATACACACAAAGGGAATAAAAATGTATATAGCAATACTTTTCTGTGAGAAATATTTGATTTTCTGGAGAAATTTCAGGGGTGCCAACAATTTATAGCTTTTATATATATATATATATATATATATATATATATATAAATGATTTCTTAGCTAATGTATTTTAATATGTGAACAAACCTAAATGAATACATGTATGTTCCTGGGGCACAACTCATAAATAAGTCATAAAATAAGTGTTTAAAATAACTGGGTTTTGAAATGACATTTAAAATGTGTGCATCTATACAATCATTTGTTATAATTTAATGTAATAAGTGGATTAGTAGCGTTGGATTCATATTCAGATTACACTATTCTAAAACCGTATATAAATAACTGAGCGTGATTTAAATCCCCAAAAGGAAAGCCTAAACGTGCTTTTAGAAACGAAGGCAGTAATCTTTCTTCAGTCTATTAAAAGTGTGAGTCTTGAAACGGTTTTAGTATGATTTTTCTGAGCAGTACAATCAGCCACAAAATGTAAAACATGCCACTAGATGTCATCGTTCTGCTGTCATTCTGCATTAACATTAGCATTTTTATTATTATTATTATTATATATTGAACGGAATATACACATACAATGGCACTGATTAATGTAGCGTGCACATTTGAAGTGTTTGTGCCTGTAGTGGGATTCAGTCCATTCACCTGTGACCAAACTTTGAAGCAATTCAAAATTATATATATATATATATATATGTGTGTGTAATTGTTTTTGGGTGGGCAGACGCAATGAATGATTACATTAATGCAGTCGCTGTGCTGTTATTTTAAAACGGTTTTAATACTCTGTATTTAATACTAGGTGGTAATATTCCTGATATCCCCAGTAGGAAAAAAATGAACAGGCAAATACACCTCCAAATACTGCACAGGTCTTTCAGTGCCTTAAGGCTGGAATACAGTACACAAATCTTTAAACAGGTTTTACATCAATAGGCATCACACCATTGCTGGCTTTAATAATGGTTACAGATTAACACCGGTGATCATGTATTAAATGCTTGAGGATCTCTGAAGTCCTTCCAAACACAGCACACAGAAACACGCTCTAGGAGACGCATGGCAACTGAACACAATATGTTCTCAAAACATGTTTGATATCCTCCCGCTGGACAGGTTTGCAGTCTGTAGCTATACACACAAAAAAGGCAGATTCTGTGTCTTTGATTTTCTGTGAAATCAGTCATCTTCCATCAGCAGACTAGCTTTGACTTGCAGCAACTTGTCCAGACTGTAAACCAGAGCAAAGTCTGAAATATACAGTGAGTGGACTAGCTGAAAAACTGACCTTATGATGGAAGTCATTAAAAGTGATTAAATTTGCTGGAAATGTACTTCAGGACGTATATGATGTAGATGAGTTTGTTTCTTCCTCAGATTAGAAGAAATGCAGCATTACGTCACTTGCTCAGTAATGGATGCTCTGCAGTGAATGGGTGCCGTCAGAATGAGAGTCAAAACATCACAATGATGCAGTCCAGTCCTGCAACTTATGGATATCCAAAAAATAGAGTATTGGTAATTAATATTGTTTGTAAGAAACAAATCTATAATTAAGGAGATTTAATCCGTAATCCATAATAATGCTTCCTCCAGTGAAAAAGTCTAGCCCCTGTTGTGCTTTCACATCAAAACCCACCAACATATTAGTTTAGATTTGTTTTGAATGGGTATCATGTGTAACCAGAGCTTGATCTGTGCAGATTTCTCTTCCACAATTCCAACAAGACCATTTTTCCTCTAGAGAAGTCAATTTTAGCCAAAAGCAATAATCTCTAATTAATAGATTCATGACAAACACGCTGCTTTTTAACGTCATCCACAGTTTTATCACCTTCATGAAGATCAGTTGCCACAGATTCACACTCGTTCATGGACAAGATGCAGTCATACTTTATTTCTAAATGATCATTCACTGAGATGACTTGGGGCTCCAAACACATGCATTTACTTTGTGATGAGGACGTTCTCCGCGGCATTTTATCCCAACTTCCAAAGTCTTTTGAAAGATTGTGCTGACATTTCAGAGCACATGTGATGCCAGGGTCAGGCGATGGATCTTGCAGTATCAAGTACTTATTGTTTATTCACACTGGGTGTAAAAAGGGAATGGAATAAGAAACACCAGCATTTTGAGCTCTGAATGTTGTTCAGTAGCTGTACATCTAAGATCTTTAGTCTTCAGTATGTGTATTTAAGTTTTTAAATGAGCTTTTATGCATTGAGTTGACTCTGAATCATTGAAACGAGTGGATTTTAAAAGTCCCAAACCATTGCATGTTTACTTCAACATCAAACATTAGCGTATTGCCACCCACTTGTTGGTCTTCACGCCTCGGTCTGAATGAAAATGCAAATTAATTATTTGCCACTAGGTGCTGCTTTTGTAGCGGTAAAAGCTCACAAACACTGAACTGACCAATCACTGGAGGGGTTTGGAAAAATTTTATTGTTGAACAATTAAAGTACAAATGCATATTATAAGACAACGAAAGTGTTTTTGACCTTGCATGTTGTGGACTCTCAAAACCACAATATGATCTTTTCATAAGCACTTTAAAAGTGTTTAATCTAAATTGCGTCAACCTGCGACATTATTCTTTCCTGCTGCTTCTGGGATTGATCCTGACATTTGATTTCAGAACTTTCTGGAAAAGTTTAAAAGGTTTATCCAAAGTGTTTTGTATGCAATAAAGAATACAGCAGAGCACTGTTTGCCTCCTCATGTCCTTTTAAACATATCTGTATGATTACTGAAGTCTCATTAATGTCCTTTCACACCTTCCTTCACTACGTTATAGAACCGCTTGGTTCCACCTGTTGCTGCGCTGAATATCATCCCAGGACCCCTTCCTAACATGGGTTTACCACCTCCAGCCATGATCACAGGAGCCTCCCCTCCATCCTTCCCTCCTCCAGGATTCAACCCCCAAAGGATTCCTGCAGGTACTACCTTTTCTGAAAGCAGTGAATGATGTTATTCAAGGATGCATTAAAGTGGCAGTATAGACATAATGTTCCAATTCAATCTACACTCTCACAAATAAAGCTACAGAAGCTGTCACTGGGGCGCTACCTTTTCAAAAGTACCCATTAGGTTCAAATATGTACACTTGAAGTACTAATATGTACTTTTTAAGATACCAAGTACCTTTTGAAAAGGTACCACCCCAGTGACAGCTTTTGCATTGAGTGTATTTTAAATAAATGCTGTTCTTATGAATTTTCTATTCATCATAGAATCTTTAACAGTGTACATGTTTGTGTGCAGTACAGCTGTTTTCAACATGGATAATAATCAGAAATGCATATTAGAATAATTTCTGACAGATGAGTAATGATGCTGAAAATTCAGCTTTGCATCACAGGAATAAATTGCTTTATATAATATATTAAATTAGAAAACACTTGCAATAATATTTCATAATTTTACACGGTATTTTGATCAAATTAATGTAGTCTTGGTGAGTAGTAGACAGAAAGAAAAAGAAAACCATACAGACCGTTTAGATGAATTAAGATGGCCCTAGCTTGAAAAAGCAACACGCATTCACCTCGTCACAAACTCTTATTTTGTTTTTAAACAGGATATACTCCTGCCATCCCCATGGCCTCTCTGAACCCCGCCGGTCATCCTTCATCCATCACAGGTATCAGTCAACTATAACTCAAAGTACAGTTAAATTCCTATTGTAAATCATTCAGATAGTTTCAGATTGTCTTGTAAATAATTTATCAGGGCCCATAGCTCTAAAGAAATCACAATGGTTACTAAAATCTTTCAAAATGTACAGCTCATATTGTACAGTTTTCAGTCCAGATGCATAAAATCGAGTGTTATCTCTATAAAACTACATTTCTATCCTGTTTCACCTGCAGCTAGACTTGTTAGGCTCAACGTGTTTACTAAAGCTGCTGATGTTTTTGTCATTTGCAATATTAGAAACCCTAATTGAAGAACATTCAGAAGAACCTCACGAGGCTCCCACAGCACACATGGACCCGGCAGGACCGCAAGCGCTCAGTCCGCCTCCTCTCAGGGGGATCCTAGGGCCCAGACCGGGGCCCCTACCGCCGCACTCCCCCGTGGGGCTCCGCCCACCCTTTATGCCTCCTTTCGCTAATAACGGGCCCCATCCCATCCTGCCCCCTCAAATGATGCCGTCTAGGGGCCCCAACCCTGTGTTCGGGGAACCCCCTGTGGGCCGATTCCGGATGCGCATGATGGGGCCTCCAAGACAGGATTTCCCCCCTCACAGGCTCCCGGTGGGTCCTAGAGGAGAGGAACCGCACTGGCGGGAGCAAGGACCTGAAAGGGGCCCCAACAGATTCGGAAACGAGCCCCCATTTCATCGGGGTGGATGGGGAAGGGGCGGCCCTCGCGGACGAAGTCGCTTTGGGAACTGAGTTGCGTTTTTTTTTAGCTGGACTGTGTAAAACAAAACTCTGCATCCTTGTGAAACGGGAATATGTTCTACGTATTATATACGGAGTCCATATGAACCCACGTATAAGTGATGGTGCTCACATTTCTACCTGTTTGTTTGAATAGGCGAGACACAACTGGGGGTCATATATTATGAAATTCCCATCTCGCTCTTGGAGGTCTGTTGTTTTTGGACGTTACGCTCACTAATGTTTGACTAATGTTAGAGGTCTAGTGTAACAGGTTCAATGTAAATAGTGCAGGTTTGCACATTTCACAATTGTTCTATTATGAAGAAAAAACCTGTGGAAACTGTTCAGCCCATCTTCCGTTCTGTATATTTGGAGGTAGTATTTACTTTAAAGCTTCTGTAGGCTTTCGGGAAGAAAGAAAAGCGAAACGACTGTCAGTGGTAGAGCATCATCTTCGGCGGTTGGTTTTACGAAGCGGTTTTTTACCAATCATTCTTGTTTTCTTTTTCTGTCTTAATGGTTTATATTAACATGCTGAAACAAACTCGAGTAAATGTTGTGGCTACTTGAACTCACTGGCTTTCTTCTGTAAGGGAGTGGTAGAGAATGCAGTATTGAGGCTGTCTCAGCAGAGGGCGCCATTTGTCAAGATTCAGACCTGAACCCTGTCAGTCTGCTAAAATGATGACAAATGTATTTCTCAGTCAGGGTTATTATAGTTAACTAAAGCTAAAACCATGCAAAATCTGTACTTGGGGAAAAAAACTTAAATAAAATATTAAAAACATTTAATACATTTTAAATGCAACGTACATGCAAAATAAATAAATGCAACGTTTTCTATTTTAGTTTTTAGTTTGACTCGAATGGAAGAAAGCTGAAATGATAATAAACACAAACTATTCAAATAATTTTTAATTATAAAAATATAATATAAAAACCATACTTAATCTAATTTATGCACTTGTAAATATAGCTATACTAAAATAACTCAAACACATTTTAATTTTTAACTTTAAGCCCAGATGTTGTAAATCTAAAATGTAGTAAAGGTACAGTGAACCGTTTAATAATTATCAGTTATATAATTATTATAATTATCATAATTATTACAGTTTTTGTAGATGTGAATAATTTAGTGCTTGTGTTATGAACAGATATTTCACTGTAGTGTTGTAAATGCACTAAGAGCCAGGATTTTTGCTTTAAAACACACACACACACACACACACACACACAAAAATAAGATCATATCTAGTAATACTAGTTCTACATGATTATAGCTACTATACTATTACCAATATATTACTAATAATAATGTTTTGTGCATTTATATTATAATTTATTATATAATTTACTGTGCATTTATATTATAATTTATTATATATTTTACTGTTATTAAATTATTTAGTGATGTGTACGTAGTTTAATAATCAAAATATAAAATAATCATTAAATAATAAAAATGTAAACTTGCAGATCACAAGATTAAAACGATTATTTTAGCTATAATAAAAAATAGAGTAATAATTCTAGTAGTATAATTATAGTGGTAATTGGAAAAGAAATGCAATAATACAATATTATGTCTTGTATCTTAAATAATATTTTTTTTTATTTACTATTTTATTATTGCGTGATGATTACGTTCGTATGTAGTGTAGAAAAATAAAAAAATAATGCATGTGCACTTAGCAAAAACAGGTAAACATATAGTTTAAATGATTTAAATTCTAGCACTGTTTTATATAATTTTAGTCCAACGACCAGCATGGCACCAACAAGTGTACGCACGCGCTCCTCCCTTCATCCGCGAGCTAAACGCTGGAGGAGACGCAGAGACGCGCTGGATGCCATGATGTCTCTCAGTCACTGTGCACGCAGGACGCGGGATTATGACAGGTATGTTCATATAAAAACACAAATTGCAGATCAATGGCAATATTTTGCGTGCAATTGCGATGAGGCTGCAGAGATGCTGAAGCGCGTGACTGCGGCATCACTGGAGACCGCACGTGCTGGGCGAGAAATGTTCATTGACTGGCAGTAATTGTGTTTGTTTTTCTACACTGCGTGTTTTTCCGAAACAAATACCGGCTGCGTTTCGGTTAACGTTAGTGAGTCTCAGATAACGTGAAGCGGTGTTTTTGGTTTCCGCCCTAATCAGACATTCTAATGGAAATTCAGTCAGAATTGGACAGCATCTAGGTGTTCTAGGATGATTTACAGGTGAAACATAACAAAAACTTTACCTTCATCCAGTAGCATATTTTATTTGGTTATTTACCAATTGCTGGTTATAATATAATACCGTACACATTGGTTTGCGATTTGTAGGATGTTCTGGAAACATTAATGTATGGTTTTGCATCCAATAACCCTTAAAGCAACCTTTAATGCATGCTCTGTATAAGTTATTATGAGGTTGTTAAACAAAAACCTTTCTGCAACATTCAGACAACATTGGTTTTTGGTTGAAGATTAACGGAGCGTGCTGTGTAAGGTCCTTTAAGGTTATTATTACACAAAAACCTTGCTTTAATGTTTGGTTTACGGGTATTAAAACATTAAAGATTGTTCCTATATTATGGTAGGAGTTGGTTCCCAAAAATAACCAAATGTGAACCATATGGTAAGATTGTAAGTCCTGATTTCTGCTGGTAATTATGGCTTATGTGTTTTATTTTCAGCAGTTAAAGTCAAGCAGATGCGTTGGAGATGCATCAGATGTTTGAGCGCGTCCGTGCATGTGTTATGAATTCATCTGCAGGACGCTCAGTCAATGCCAAGGGCACGAGCTCCCCGGTGACCCTGTCCTTACAGCCCTGAGCTCACTGTACTGCTGATTTTAAAACACAGCCGTGACTATCCATCATTGCTCGTGTCATTGGAGGCTTTCCTCTTGAATAAGTGTGGTGAGATTGGCTTTTCTTGATGTGTGTGATGCTCTGACCCCTGCTGTCTGGCATCTGGTGCATTGATTGCTTAGAATATGTGCCACATGCATTAGATCCTACCTGATTAAAAAATTAAATTTCCCTTAAAATGCATAAACAATGCATAGCATTATTTTGTTATTGATATCCTGGGTAGATGTTAGGGGGTTGCTTGCTGCCCAGTAATATTCTCGCTTGCTTGGGCAGTGATAATTCTCGTAGAGTGCATTAGTGCACGTATTTTTTCCATTCATTTTCCCCATACAGATATCTTTTCTTAAACTCTTTTAAAACATAAACCAAACCAACTAGCTACAAGGTGAATCACAACATTACTAATTGAAAAAAAAGTATTTTAAAATTTGATAAAAGGTAAAAATGCACAGGATTGTGTTCACTGCAAAAAATACTTTCTGTTTTCAGCCAAAATATCTAAAGAGTCTTAAATAAGAAGGATTTTCTAAGACAAGTAAAAAGGATTAAGCAAGTTATAATTAAGTGAAATTAAGCATGTTTTTGCTTGGAACAAACAAAATAATCTTATTTTTAACCAGAAAACAAGATTATTTAGCTTATCGCAAAATAAAATAAAACCAAAAACAAGACAATAATTTTTACTTCCTTCTTGATTTAAGAAACAAGACAAAAAAAAATATTTTTTAAAATGTTGCTCCCTGTTTTATTTTAACATTCCCATAACTTTTGAAAAATTATACAATTAAATGTTTCCTTAAAAGAAAAAAAAAATTTCTAAAACATTTAGCCTAAAAATTGGATGTTGAAGGTTCAGGCAACGTTTTATTTTGCTTGGAAGCATAGTGAATGAAGTTTATATATTTAAAAAGTCAAAACTGTGCAAGTTTCTGTGTATATGTAGAAAACATATTTGGCCTATTTTAGTTCACTGCAAAATATCCATGTATATTAAAACTCGTTTGGGTCATTTGCAGTGAGAAGCTGCAAAGCATCATGGGTAATGTAGTTTTCCACCAGAAATTCAGCTTTTAAAGATTATATCTTAAAAATGCTTTGATTATAATGTCTTTACAACCTTAAAAGCTCGCAGTAGGTGTTTATCAGTTATCATTAAAAATCAGTTTCGAGAAAATGAGTGCAATTATTATTTCCAGAACCCAACTCTCGCACGTCATTGTGTTAGTTATAAAATCTAACGATTGACCAATATGTTCAGGCATTTCCCAAGCTTCAGTAGATCACAGGGTGCCAACGGTTGCACAGATAGTATAATGCTCCATTAAAATGGAGACAAAGTACCAAGCAGGACACGGAAACCGAAGAGTATTTAAATGGTATATAAGGTCAGGGGGAGAACAGAGAGTGTTTAGTTAAAGATCCTTCAATTGTAGCTTGATGTGTCTCCAGGGCAGAGAAGGAAAACCTCTCTCTCTCTCTTAAACAGGCTCTGCTCTGCTGCTTTATCAGACAGCAGATACGATCTCTGATGCTCGGAGAAGACTGAAAAAGAGAGATGAGAGGCGTTGGAATGCATTGATATGCACCAATCAGCCATATGCTTAAAATAATCAGCTGTATAATCGCTTCTCATTTAGAGCTCATGCATATTTTATTTTAAATGCAAAACGGTGGTTTAAGTTTTTGACCTCTGTTTGGTAATGTAGTCTTCTGCTTGTTAAACTGATGCCCGTCACCCTTGTTCTACGATAAACTTCTTTCTCGTAGTGTTTGTGTGGGCCTTTTGTGTGATTTGTATGTTAATAGCAGGGGTGTTTGTACAGATCTTGACGTTTGTTTTGTGCGGTGATGAAACATGCCAAGTATAAAGGCTGCAAATATGCATATTTTAAATCTTCCCCACGTGAATTATTCATATCATACCCACGTCCACAGAATTGTTCATTCACTCCAGAAAAGGCCCAGAATAAATGGAGCACACTTGGATGAATGGGTCATACTTTTGTCTTGAATTAAGAGTATTGTTGATGCTTTTTTAGATGTTTAGGCTTGGTTAAAGTCTTAAATTAGTCAGTTCTATATGGGTACTAAGTTGTCTTAGTTTGTGATGTTTGCTAATGCTAGAAAAGCTATTGATTGGTGTGCAATTACATAAGTGAGTTCAGATTTGCATTGCATATAGATGTACTCGCCTTCTGGCCGTACAGGATGTAGATGAGTTTTTATTTCTCAATGGAAACAGTTTTGGAGAAATTGGTAGCATTATATCACTTGCTCAGCAAGTGAATGGGTGCCGTCAGAATGAGAGTTAAAAAAGCATAACACAAACACAAACAATCCAACAGATATCCAATTTGATATACTTTCAGCTCTGAATAGAGGGAGTCCAGACATGCCCACTTGAGTGAGATAAACAAACTGCGTAAGAATGTTGCTTTAAATGGCCCTCTTTGTGCGTAACTCATCTCCATTGCCTTAATCACGGGCTTTTGGCCAGAATTGTCTTGTGAGTGTTCTTCTGTGGAGATCAACAGATTAGTTCTTCCTCCTCATACAACAAGAGTACATATCACATCTGTGCTTTGCATCAACTTATTTGCTTGTTTTGAACAATGTTTTAACTAAATATACGTTGTGTAATCAGATTATTTGTGTTCGGTTTCCTGTGTTTGGACATACGGCTGTGTCTCGGGTTATTTGTTTTTTAATATTTTCTGCATACGTGGAATTACAAGATTCCCAGGATTTGTGAAAGAACATCAGTGCTATTGCTAAGACATGTCAAGCAGCCCACAAAACCCAGCCCTGATTTTTTGTTTAATTAGCTCAAGGCTGTCCGTCTCTGGACTTGTTTACAATCTGTGTCCTTCCTTTATGTAGCAGCAAAACCACATAAACACAAGCGGAAATACCGTGGACCTCTAACAATCTGTGCTCAGTAAGAGTTTGTCAGTTACTGATGTGTGTATAGTTTGATATGTAAAAAAAATAAAATTGTCAAGCATACATTATATTTGAAAATTATCTCAAAAGTCACCTTTTTAAAAACTATTTTTAATCACTAATTGGACTTTAAGTTGTTTATTTAATATTTTTGTAATGCATTTATTCGTATTTTTATATTTTACATATTTAAAAAATATATATTTCTTAAAAAATAAAAATAAATAAATATATATTTATAATGCTATAAATATAATTACAGTCTATAATTATAGTATATTCTATGTAAAGTGCAGAATATATTTAATGTAGGCTATTTGTTTGGAATTTAATATATTTATTATTATAAAATTGATTTATATATTTTTTCTATATATGTTATTACATCTTAAACTGTATAAAATATACGTATTATTATAAAATATTATTAAAATTCGTTTTTAAATATTTTTTTTAGCTATTAAATATTTTAATATATTTCAAAAGTTTAATCAGCCAATTCTATACGGCCATTTATTTGCTGGTATAATGGTCAGTCCAAAGCACCCCCGCTTCACCTTCTTCCTAGTTATTGTTGTCATGAACCATATTTAGTCTCCTTTTCTCATTTGTGAGCTGCTGTTCTGGACGTTGTGAACCGTGTGCAGTTGGACTCTCACCAGTCCTCATGGCTCGATGGTTTGTCCCAGATACTTGGGGCTTAAGATGACCCACTTAGATGCTTTTACTCATTGTGTTTCTGACTGTGCAGCGACACAACACGTGAAATATGTATCGCACTACACCTGCGCTCATATTTCACTGTGCAGGCTTTAAAGTACAGTGCATGTGAGACTCCGCCTGATTGGCTGGTTTCTCTGCACACGCGCACCTGATTGGTTCTGATCTGTAATGGCTTTGATTTATGTTTTAAATCATCCATCTCCTCTCACTCTAGTCCGGGAGAGGACAGACGTGAAGTTGGCTTTACATAATTGACCATGCATCTTTATTTTTGCCAGTGATGGATGCCGGGAAGGAGAGGGCGGCTGCTGAGCCAGCGTGGCTGCTAAAAACACGCACATGCACGATCTCTAATCCTGATAAATATGAAGGATGAATTGTCTGGAGGGGCTCACTGCTCTGACACCGGGAATGACTCAGCATCCTCCGTTATAACACCACTACGGCTGATGAACCTGCAGAGGATTGTGGGGTAACTGAAAGTGGGTCTGTTAGCCCAGACATATAAACCAGGGCCATCCATCAATGCTGTTAATTATGCAGGAGATAAATGATCCCCGTAACTTTAGCATGACGGAGGACAGATGCTGAGGAGAAATGTCGCGCTGTAGCTAGTCTGTATTTAGCATACCCAGTCTTATCTGAGATCTGATACACGAGTAAATACACCAGCACATGTTATTGTCAGCCTGATGTGATTGTGTTTCAGAGCCCGCTTTATGAAAGCAGACAGATGCTCCCATTGAAATCAAACTCCTGTTTCATTGTTGTTGATGTGAATCGGCTGTAGCTGGAATGATATATAACTGGAACTTCTCCCACCCCGCAGGAGTCTGTTTAACACCAATTTGGTCGTTGCAAGGGAGAAGTGCCAGGATGTTGCGCTGCTGAACTTTCAGGAAATCATTTTCCCACCTTAGACCCGAAGTGCCATAAACATCAGTACCACCATAGAGCTACAATGTTAATAGCTGCATAAACTAATTTGTCTGTGACTAATATGACTATCAAAGTATTTTTTTAATGCTTTTATTCAAGGAGGCATTAGATTGCTCAAAAGTGAGAGTAAAGACTTTTATAATGTTACGAGATACTTCAAGTAAATGATGATCGTTGAATATTTATAATACAGTGTTTTCGCTATTTGATCCAATAAATGCAGCCCTGCTGAACAGAAAAGACTTCTTTCAGAAATCTTACCACACTATACTATACTTTTAGCATAGATCAAATTATTTTATTAATGCCACTTTAAAAAGACATGGGTCATTGAAAAAACATATTTCATATTTCATATTAAACTGTGCTAAACGGTAATACGATTTGTGTTTTTGTGCATTAAAGTTCATTTTAAAACATAAACCGAAAGCTGTGGAGTGATGCATCTAATATTAGAACAGCAGAAGTAAGTCCCAAAGGACACATGAGGCATTTAAAAGGCAGTTTCCTGAGAATGGCCCTGATTCTTTCACCTAGCTTTATCATTTTTATTCATTTCCTCTGAAATCAGCACATTGTGTGTTTTTCTTTTTGAGGGAATGAGTGACTAAGCTACATCAGGTATTGTTTTGCATGTTGTTTTTTGGATGGTCTGTCCCTCACTCAGTTCAGCTCTGGCTGTGTTCACGATTCATTTTTATTTGTTAGTGGGATTGCGATGGCACGTATAGGCACTGGGCACAAATATAGTGATGCATCATTGCTTTTGTGGGGCAGTTTGATTTGCCCTGTATTTGCAAAACAAGGACGCTTGTTTATTTTATGACACTATGTTGAAGGAATAACTCTAATAATCCTTTTTTCTCACCCTCATGTCATTCAGAACTGTTTTAACTTTCTGTGCATGACACTATAGCTAATTATGATGTCTTTTCAGGAGCTCTTTTTATATATTTATATAAGGACAGTTTATAAAGTCCATGCCTTTTAAAAACCAGGTTTGGGATGACTTTGTTATATTATATATGCTGTTTTTTTCATCCTCAGGTCATCCAAGATCTGGAGAAATGTAGCATTGCATCACTTGCTAACCAGTAGGTCTTCTGCAGTGAATGGGTGCCGACATCACAATAATCCACACCACTCCAGTCCATCACTTAATGTCCTGAAAAGCCAAAAGCTGTGTGTTTGTAAGAAGGAAATCCATCACTAAGGTTGCTTTAACTTTAAAACGGTCACTTCTGTTTATAGATAGGATCATGTTGTCCTTTGACAATAAAATTCACCCACATGTTTCTTCAGAGTTTTGGACTGGTTTTGCTTGCGAACAGTGCTTCACTGGAAAAGCAATATTATGGATTTTTTTTATTTGTTTCCCTAAAAGCACACAGCTTTTTACTTCAAAAGATGTTAACTGATGGACCGGAGCAGTGTGGGTTATTGTGATGTGTTTAGACGTTCTGACGGCACCCATTCACTGCAGAGCATCTATTGATGTAATGCTACAATTGTCCAAATATATTCCTGTGAAGAAGTAAACTCATCTGCATCTTGCATTTGAGGATAAATTTAGCCATTTTTCCTTTAAAACACACACATTTCTGCCCTCAAAATCGCTCACCAGAACAACTTCACCTTTGTCCCGCCACACTGTGCAGTAATCAGCGTGCAGTCATGCAGCCTAAAGTCACGTGATTTCCCCTGGTGCTGTGTGCAATCATGATTGTGGGAGAAGATCAGCCCACCTCATGCCAACATATCATCGGTTGCCTGAGCGTTTACATGACATGTTCTGGCTGGTCTGTCAGAGTGCTTTGATGTATATTGGGGAGAAGGAGAAGAAGGAGATGAGATGGAGTCTGCTGGGGATCTTCACTAATGATCTCTAGTATGCTCCGGCCAATCCCTTTCATCTGGTCCCTAATACTGAGGCTGACTCTTTGTTGTTTCAGATCGAGCCTAGCAGGACCGTAATAAATATTTCTTTTTCTTCTTAAGCCCTAATTGAAGTGAGGTATAGCCGGTAAGCGTCCTCTACTCCATGCTTATTCTGCGTGCTTTTCCTACCAGAGAGGGAAAGAGTGAAGATCAGATCCTAGTGAGTCAACATGCCTGCTATTTATTAGGGATTTGAAGCAGCATCTCGGATATTGAAGGTTCCTGTACATATGCAGCAGCTGTTGCTTCCTAACAAGAATCCCACAAGTTCAATCCAGGGTTTCTGGAACATCTGAGTCATCTTCTCAACCCTTCCAGACTCTCAGAATATAGACTCAAATATAAAAATTCTTGTTTTTCTTCATGTTTAGTGTAGAATGGTACATTAACATTATTATTCTAAATAGGTGGGTAAAAAAACATACATTACTGTGCAAATGTTTTTTTTTTCTTGTGTTTGTACACTAAATACAGAAATAATTAAATATTATTATTATTAAAGTTTAACATTACTCATGTCATACTGTATACACACAAAAACTTCACAACAACCTGTAAAAATATATTATAGAGAAATATATATTGAAAATATATAATAATAGTATAATGTATGTCTTTACATATTTTCCGTTTACTGTCAAATTTTAATACATATTATATATATATATATATATATATATTATAACCACATTAACCACTTAATTGTACGATTATTATTACAACTTTTTAAAGGAAAATTCTAAATTTTTTACAGTAAACCTCTGTATGTTTTTAAAAAAATAAATAATAAATAAATTACAAACATTATTATTATAAATGGATGAGTTAAAAAACATACATTACTGTGCAAATGTTTTTTTCTTTTGAGTGTGTTTGTACACTAGATACAGAAATAATTTAATACTATTATTAAAATTGAAAATATTTTTTTTTATTATAATGAAAGACATTATATAGGTTCCGAGTCATCCAAAAATATTATAGATATTCGGGTCGTGGTCGGTCAGGTCGTTTGAAATAAAGATGCCAATTAAACCTTTGTAATTTATATAGTACTAGACACAATTTTCTATGAAATACATAGGCCTATACTTTATTGGCTAAATTAACTCAGTCTGCATGTAGAGATGGAGGCGGCAAGAGAAAAGGTGAAGACTGGGGAGTGGAAGCTCTGCAAATGCACAAATAGAAAGCAAAGTGTGGGAGAGATTTGCCGAAATAATGAAAGATGATGACCAAAGTGCTGGCTTTGTCATGTGCAGGCTACCTTTTGAATGGTGAGCGTTATTAACTGCTGAATGAATGCTGATGCGGGACAGAATTCCCGATTTCCCAACACGTTGAACTGAGAGCACCACATCAGCGAGCGCACCATTTGAAAAAAATGCAGGTCGGGTACAATATTTCCTTTTCTTTTTGTTTGTGGGTTAGTTGAAAACGTTGGTGGGGTTCGTGTTGTTTACACATTGACCCGCGCATCACTGGTGCGGAACCATCTGCAAGCTTTTATTCAAAGGCAGGGTCGAACACAATGGCAAACTGGTGTGTCGGAGGCAGAGCTCAAGGAAAGTCCAGTAGGCTAGCGGGGTTGATTGATCGATCGATCAAGTCCAGAGGGCAAAAAATCTACAATCATCCAAAGACAAGGCAAGGTCGGTACACTGGAGAACTACACAGAAAACAAGACTTGGAAGGGAAACACAGAGAAACGTTTGCAAAGAAGTAAACTCAGCAGTTAGGCCAACGCACACAAACTGCTTTTAAAGTGGAGGCAAGAGGGTTAACGAGGGGGTGGAGCTGATCAATTGTCATGGGAACTAACAAGGGGGCAGAGACTCCCTGTGACACGCTGCTGTCAATCAACTATTGTGGGAGTGGCCTCTGTCGGTGTGACGCCACATTTGAGAATGGCTTGATTTCAGAAGGGGCAACTTATTTTTATTAAACTAAACGAAAACTACTGGTGGATCTTTATCATTGTAGGGTGGTTGTGTACACACACTCCCAACACACACTTCAGTCCAAACAG
>JAUMHI010000057.1:17269842-17324021 GCA_032359435.1 Enteromius unitaeniatus | reverse complement strand
CCAAACAGCTTGAAAGAGTGCATGTGGCACCGGATGACCCCTTTAATCACAGACAGGGGTAGCACACTATACAGTCCCTCTACAGGAGTTGCTTTTATATCCATTATTACTAAAGCTATAAAAAAAATAATTGCCACATTTCGAAATGCATTTTGAAATACGTTTTTATTTAAAAAAAAATGTCTTTGTTTATCACACAGATCCCCTGCAGTACCTACATGGACTCAGCTGTATTATGGTTGACTATTGATTACAGGTACATTTAATGTTTACAATTGATTAAATATAGTAGGAAGTGATTAGAAATGATTGGCAAAATCACAAGCTGGACTCAAACCCGCTGCTCCTCTAAATCTGGCCATAAACTATTGCTATAGTTGATACTTAAACTTAGGGTTGGACAAAGAGTTCAATTTTGTCTCTTTCTGTAGCATTTATGCAGCAGGCATTAATAACCACCAGAAATTGAGCTTCCCTAAGCATTTCCTTCATCTCCTTCTTGACAAAAACGTGTCCTCGCAGAACGGCGCCATGAAATTATTACAGGATTATCTGACTCTCTTGATAAGACAAAACATATAAATCATGAAAAGCAAACAAACGCTTGCGGTCACATGAGAGGTGCAGTGTTTCTCATCCCTGTCGTGTTTTACAATCAGACAAGAATGCGATTCCCAAGTCACATCATGTTTCTGTGCATCTTTTTTGCTAAGCCAGGGCCTTGTTTCCAGTGTTATGAATATGTATCGTCTCTGAACGTGATTCCAAATAGCTGTGAGCAAATTTGGAGTTGGTTTCCGTGCAATGGTTTTAAATGAAAATCCCAGTTAGGCTGCTTGCTTTAGCGTTCGACGTAAGCCTCTCTCCTGGGTCACTGAAATATTGTGAATTCAGGAACAGTATACAGCTACTCTGTGGGAACACTGCTGTGTTTTGTCTCAGTCGGGATGCTTTATTGAATTCCTCAGTGAGTGACATCGGAAAGGCTAATGCAAACATGGCAGACGGCGAAGGTAAAGTCCCTGACCGTAATTGAAAGCGGCACATGTCGCATCAGTTTGAAGAAGGATGTTGCGTTTGCTTGTCTTTTATTATCGTCGTTTGCAAGGCTCAGGGGTGAATCTCTGCATTAGCTGATTGAGGGCTGTTTGGTTTGTTTTAAGACATAATGATCAAGTTTAGCTCAGTTTCACCATGGCCCTGTGCAATATTCAGTGAAAATGGTTCACAAATGCAGTTTATTCATTTATGTTGAATCTCAGCCTCTGCATCTCACTATATGATAGCATGAACATATGAACTTAATATCCAGGCATGCTGTGAGTCAACAATTAAATTATAAAAATAGTTATTACAGCCACTTGATTGTACAATTATTATTTAAAACTTTTTTAAAGGAATATTCACAGTTTTTCTACCATGCATTCATTTTAATAGTAAACCTCGGTTTCATTTTCATCTGGTTAAAAATAAATACATGTTTTTATTTCTTCATTTGATTATCAGAAAAAAATAAATAAAACACCTAAGAATGTCTGGTAGAAAAAATAAATAAATTGTAGGGCGCTAGTGTTCAAAATATTGAAATTAAGAGTATTGGACTTATTTTTTTTCACTAAAATAGATGTTTTAGTTTTTTCACAGAGAGTAAAGTACCGAAAGAAGGTACTGTTGAAAATGAGCGGTACCCAACCCTATAATTTAAAGAGTAAAGCAATCAATTAATGCAGTAGTTTATGCTGCTCACTTTTAAGGCTGGGTCTTTTATGTTAGATAGAGAAACTTTCTGTTTTTTTCAGGGAGTTTTTGCTGCTATACTCGGTGTGTAATTGCTATAAGTGTTACAACATGTACTTGTTGCGTTATTAATTGCAAACACATTTCTGAATATTTGATATTTGTAATCTACCTTGCATATTTAAAAGTATTTCGACCATTCAGATGTGTTTTTGCTTGTTTGTTGTGAAATAAATATTTAGTTAAAAATATCAGGTGTAACATTTAAAATAAGGGAGATTTTTTTTTTTTCAGGCTTCACTTTAATGATGGTTTGTCTGACTGTACAGTATCCAACTTACTACATACATTTATTTGATCAAAAATCACAGCACAAGCAGTTTTATTGTGAAATATTTTAAAATAGCCTTTTTCAGTTTTAATACATTTAATTTATGCTGAATTTTCAGCTTCATTACTCCTGTCTTCATTCAGAAATCAGTGTAATATACGCATTTGCTCTGCTGGAATTAACACCTTTATGGAAAAACTTAAATACACTTAAACTTAATTTTTTTTTATTATGAATGTATTTAAACTCACTTTTTATCAGTTTAATGCATCTCAGATGAGTATTAAATTCCTTTTTTTTTTTTTTTTTTGAATGGTAGTTTATGAAATATCGGTTTCCTGAATGAGCAGTTAGTTATGATGTTATGGATTTTGGTCTTTGATATTAGAAATATTCAGAATCAAGAATTCCAGCAAGCTGTGTGTTATGTTTTTAAGTGTCAAATATGATTTCATTTATGGTTGCAGCATGCTGTGTGTGACTGAATTATTAAGAAGAATATCTCCTTCAGCGATGGTGCTTTCTATGTGGAATTGGGGTCACAGAGGTCATTTCCAATTCTGATACGATAGAATTATTATTTCACATATATCCCAATATTACCATATTAAAATGGCCTGAGGATCTGAGGCATCGTGAATACTAAAGTGCTTTATAATAGATCAGTCCGTGCCGTAATGAATCCTTCGATGCAGAACACGAGAGCTTTTCAGGATGGATCTTAGGAAGCTAGCTGATAGTTTATCATGTGGAGCAGACGTGGTGGTCGCTCTGGCATTCCTGTGGGCTCAGACGGACCTGCGTTTGCCCTGCTCCTCCTCACAGCGCTGGGAGACTGTCATGTCACGTCTGTCTCTCTCCTCACAAAAACAACACCGACTCGTCTCGTTAAAGCTGACGTGTGTCATTTCTGCACACATCATCCTTAACTTTCATAATGCGTCATGTGAAACTGAATAATTGGAAATAACGTAGAGCAGGACCTGATTTTATCAGGATTTGATTGCATTGTAAAATATGTTCTATGAATATATGGGTTCATGTTTCTCTTCTAAATGGTTTAAAAGGTGAAAGCTATTATTGAAAAAGTATGTATATCTAATTTTTTTTATTAATGTTAATTATTATTAAATAAAAATCATAATATGTATTTTCATTCTTGGAATTATTTAAATAATGATTATGCAAATCTTAGTTTTGTTCTATATTAATATTATTGAATAATTAAGGATTTTACATTCACTTTTACATTTTTTATTTAATGTTATTTTCTGCGTTTGTTTGTTTATTTTTTTATATTTATTTGGAAATTGTTTGTACTTTTTGTTATTATTTCACTTTTATTGCATATTAATCCGTTTATTAAATATGAGTTTATATTGATTACTCTAATGGTGCAAAAAAGGAGCTTTTTATTGGAAGAAAGAAACCAGCTTTTAATAACTATTATATAACTATTATTAGGTTTATTATCAGTTATTGTGGGATTGTTTAAAGCTATTTTTAATTAAATTTTTAGCAATATTATGGAATTATTATATTATTTTTATAATTATCTTTATTATGCATTCTTATGTTTATTTAATATTTTTTTTTTTTTTTACTTTATTTTTATAAACTTCAACACAATAACATATCAACAACACTCTTTCATGGGTACATACATAAATATTTTGCAAAGTATAATCTTTAATATATATAAGCGTTTAATATATATAATCTATAATCGTTAATCTTTCCATATTGTATATTTCTGCGACTATTTGTTCCCATTGAGTTCTTGTTGGGGGAGGTTGCTGGAGCCAACGACGAGTGATTGTTTTTTTTGCGGCAGCTAGTAGGATCCTAAGTAAATATTTATTCTTATTGTGAACTGAATCAGGTATTTTGCCAAGAATTCGAATATAAGCTGTTTTTTCAATCTTAATTTCCAATATTTCCTCTATGTCAGAATGGATTTCTGACCAAAATAGACTTGGGGCTGGACAAGACCAGAAGATATGTACATGATCAGCCAAAAAAAGTCCCACATTGCCTCCAGCAAGAACCCTGATTTGTCAATCCTTTTTTCCTGTCACTTTGGGCGTAATGAAGAAACAAATTGTGTTTTTCCAACAGAATTCCCTTAGAGCCCTAGAGTTACTAGTCACGCACTGAGAATGCCATAAATTCACCCATTCTTCAGCTGGGATATGCATTTGCTTTTCCCACTTTTCTTTGATATATTGAGTTGAATGTCCTTTAATATATTTAAGGCAGTTACATATGTCAGGTATTAATCGTTTTCACAAGTATTTGTATTATACACTTTAATAAACATATTTATCAAAGGGGAATTGTCATTTGTAACTCTTATAATTTTCGTATCATAATAATGTTGACTTGTAAAAATCCTGTTTCTCCAGATCATATTGAATCTTTAAGTTCTGAAAATCCTGAATTTCCCCCTTTGATGTGAAAGAACAGAGAGCAGTTATAGCTTTTTGTGCCCAGGTTTGGCACCTTTTATCCATCTGAGCGGGGAGGAAATGAGAATCATAACCAATCCAGGTTAATATTCTCATCTGATTCTCTAGTTTGAACTTTCTCATCAATTTATACCATAGTTCTAAACCACATTTTGTCCACTGAGTTTTCAGATTATCACCTAAAAGTGACTGTACTGGAATTGGGCTTTGCAAGATTTCCAATTGTTTCCAGTTGGCAGTGTAAGTTGAACCGCAGCAACACAATACATTTCTCAGTTGTGCAGCAATATAATGGTCTTGGAGGCATGGCAGGGACTGTCCTCCGTTTCCTTTTGCTAACTGTAAAGTTACTATTCCAAATAAATCTAGAAATTATTCTATCCCAGTTGTTAAATTGCTTTTGGGGAACTTCAACTGGTAAGGCCTGAAATAAATACAATACAATTCATTTGAACTGATTCTACTCTGCTGCTCATATCTAATGGCAGCAATGTCCATCTATTCACATCTGTTTCTATTGACTTGTTAATGGGGATAAAGTTGTATTTATATATCGAAGTTGGGTGCTTTGGTATATTTACCCCTAAGTACTTAATGCTCTGAGAATCCCATTTAAAATGATATATTAATATTATTTATTTCAATCAAATGTTATTTCATATTGTTTTTAAATGTTACAGTAAGGATGCAAAAGGCATTTGTTTCTCTCTCTCTGTCTCGCTCTGTGTTTTATTTGGGGGAAAGTGTCCAGCTGTGGAGTTTGTACAGATTAGGGGTCACAACCTTGGCTGGCCAACTTAGTCACTTTTAAACGGCGTCAGACTAACCACGGCTTATTTTAGACAGTTTAATCACAATCGTCTAGACAGGAGGTTGTGCTTCTGAGCTGCGTAGAGTCCAGTTCATCTGTCTGAGCGTGTCGTCGCTGGGTTATATCAGCCAGCCAACACCGCTCTCAATCTGGCCCCGGGCGTCTGCGCTGCTCTGTATGCAAAGCAGCTCGCAGATCACATGATCAGAGTGATGGAGCAGCTTCCTGCTACCAAACACTGTGGCCACTGCCTGGCGTCCCAGAATACCTACACAAGGTGTGTGTATGTGTGCGTGTTGAAAATGAATTCAGCTCGGGTCGTCATCATTGACGTCTGTGTCTCTCTCCTCCTACAGCTCTGGTGCTATGACAACAACGCTGCTGCCTTCCCACCAATCACACCTCTATCTCCGCAGACACATATGCATGCTGTTCTGTCCAAATATTTAAGATTTAACCTCTTCAAGCAAGTATTGTGGCATTTGATAGATGTTTCCGGTAAGTAAATGAGGTCGTGATGGGTGATATTACTAAACCCTTTTAAGGACCTGAACATGCCTGACATAGTCTTATCTTAAAACCAAAAGATAAAAGCACTAATAATTAATAATATCTATAGATTTATTGCACTGTACGATTATTGTAGTTAGAATTAAGCAGGTTAAAGTCATATTTTTATCTCAAAATCAAAAGAAAAATACTAAATTATATTTTGTATGATAAAATGGAGCCTATTTATAATTTTCTTCATTGTGACATTAATTTAGTGACAATTAAGCACATATTTCCTCTTATATCTTCTTTGCTGTATAGTGCAATAAAAATGTCTTTTTCATTGCTTTTATGTGAAAGTAAAAATGATGTTTTATTTAAAATAATTATTTACCGTGGTCAAATTTGTTGTAACATTTCTTAAACCTTTCAATAACATTACAATGTTTTCTTTTTTTCGGTAATACAGTAATTTATTGAAATAAATATATCCTGACACATGATGGTAATAAAAATAGGAAGGAGACATGCTTAACTGTCAGAAAAATAATATTGAAATGGAAAAAATTGAACAAAAAAAGAGGACATTTTCTTTTCTGAGAAGTTGGCAACAGGTTGCCTGAGGTGGGCGGAGCTCTTTGGTAGAGGTGTGAACAGTGGGCGGAGTCAGTGTTTGTGAGTGACAGGTTTTAATACTTTTGTAAATTTGAGGCTCTCCAAAGAGTCATACCAGAGCTGTTCAGACAGTTGATAGAAATGAGACCAACAAAATGTAATAAAAATAATATTGCAATGGGAAAAAAGGCACCATGGCTGTAAAGTAAGCTTATAAGTATAGACCCCAATGAATAATTTTTCTTTTGATTTTAGGGTTAAATGTACCCTAGACATGTTTTTTTTGTGGATTGTGCTCTTTGTTTTGCAGCAGAATTGATTTTTGTTTTGCCCTGAGGTGGGCGGAGCTCTGTGGGAAAGGTGCGATAAGGGGGTGGGGTCTGTGCTTGTGGGAGGCGGGTTTGAATTCTTGTGTAAATTTGGTGCTCTCCGCAGGGTCATACCAGACCGCTCAGACAGACCAAAAGGAGCAGAACCACACGCATTCCTGCTCCCAATCTCAGTCATTCCGAGACAGAAGGAAGGGGGGAAGGGGAAGGAGGTAAAAAGAGTGTGGGAGAGGGGAGGAGAAGAGAAGAGGGAGAGATCGCTGGACGGACACAGCCCCCCATCCCAAGCTGTTTCAGTTCCCGTCCACTCACGTGGGAGTCGGTATGTTGTGGAGTTGGAGACGGAATGTGAACAGCGCTGCAGGAAACATGAGGTTTTAGAAAGGACGCGTGTCATTGGGTCACAGGATCGCCCCCTGGGAAGGTAAGACGTTTGTGCGGTTGTTGAGGTGTGGTGGCAGGCTTTGGGTTTGTGTTGAAGACACGCTGCAGTTTCACGGCTTGAAAGACTCTGGATATCTGTCGAGAGGCAGAGAAAGCAGATAAAAAGGATTTCCCACATCTGAACTGCGCTGTCTGTATACGTCTGACTTTGTCTGGCTCTAGCTGAACACTCAAAGAAACGTATTGACATGGTAAACAAGGGTTTGCAACGGCAAAACATTAATAACCATTACATGTTTGTGTGTTTATTGTTGGTTATTGTATACTGAACACAGAGCTGTAGATGTGGAAAGCATGTTGGTCACTTTCAATGGTTTCGTGAGTTTATACATTTAGGTTTGTTGTTACTGGGGCTTTATGTATAGCTGGTATATCCGTATGGAATATTCCTGAATAAATCCTAAAACAATCCTAATGGAATCACATAAGAATTGTGCAAGATTGGGTTTGGGTTTGGGTAAAATGCTTCCTTACTATTGTTAAATAATTTTTCAGTCGGGTCCCCCACAGTCACATCCTCGAAATATAGCATAGATTATTTTATTTATTTATTGTAAATGTTTTAAATGGATTTTATTTTTTTGTTAATTAAAAAAGATGCATTTTCTTGTTTTAATCATTTTTT
This sequence comes from Enteromius unitaeniatus, assembly GCA_032359435.1. Lineage (NCBI taxonomy): Eukaryota > Metazoa > Chordata > Actinopteri > Cypriniformes > Cyprinidae > Enteromius > Enteromius unitaeniatus. The sequence goes on along the minus strand of JAUMHI010000057.1, from coordinate 17,316,169 downwards.
TTGTCTTTAGTTAATTTTTAAGTGCTTTAAATAATCACAAAATATTTCAGTGCAAAGAAATTCAGAAAATATTATTAATAATAAATCATTTATTATGCAATTGGCTATTTGGGAATAACTATAAAAGTCAGTTGAGCCCTGTTGAGTCATGTTGCATGTTATGTATTCTCTTCCAGAACTTGCTGGTAGATTATTTTAAGAATGTCTTTTATTACTAGACTTATAAAATATAGGATATTTAAAACCTGCTGTTAAGTCCTTGTGATTTTCTACATGGGCATTTGATCCCATTGGGAACCTAATAGTTCTTTCTTAAGATCCACTTGTTGGTTGCTGAAATTCTATGTTAGAATTCCTATAGGATCCAAATGATGGCAGAAATTCCAATGAAGTTTGGCTGGGTGTGAGTTTGCATGCATGACGTTTGGATTGTGGTTTGCAAAATAAGTTTAATATTGCCTTTAGCAAAGCTGCATGTCTTAATAATGCTGCTTTTCCAATTGCCTGTTGCATATCAGAAGATGCATCCTGAAGGAACAAAGCCTATTTAAAACATTGTTATTGTCTTCCACCCGTGGTCTTAAATGCTAATTAAACTGGTAGTTAATGACGGAACATCAACACGCAAACGCGAGTGTCAGACGCCGTAAACAGTCAGAGCGTGTGTCGTTAGAATGACAAAGCTCCTGTGCTGCTGCCATTGTGTAGCCGTGTGAGGAAGATGATGAATTGCAAATGTGCGAGTCGGTCAGAGTCAAGGAGAATCCCCTCTGAGCGTGTCCTGGTGTGAAGGACTTTAGACGGGCTGAATTCATTGGCTCTGAATGGCCTGAGAAAAGGAAAGGCAGAAGGAATCTCTCATCTGCTGGTATACAGATGGAAATGAATCAGCCATCCGCAGCCAGGCAGGACAGGAGGTCAGAGCTGGAGGACGCAGCTGTGAGGTGCATTGCATCATATGAGAGACAGCAGAGAACACGTATGGAGAGTGAAAAAACTTGAGTCACAAGCAAAGTCACATTTGGGGTGAAAGTGACCACAATATAATGGTCCCTTTAGCAAATTCTTACTGTCTAACATTTCATGTAGAGGATTGACAACGTGCCCCAATAGCCAATTCCTATTGCCTAACATTAAATCTACAAGAGACTGGGGCTAGTTGGCACACTTTTTACTAGAGTTCCTTGGTTTATTTTTGCAAATCTTGTTCTGAGAGACCGGTTTCGTTATCATTAATCAGGAGTTTATATTCACAGTTGAACGAAAACACACTGCCCGTTTGTGACAACATGCCCCTGTAAGGTACACAATGGAAACTCTTCGGCCAATTCTTGTTGTTTCACATTTCTTATGGCTAGTCACACTTTTTTTTTACTCTAATCCATAGGTTTTATTCCCAAAATGATGTTTCTGAGAGTTATTGATCAGAACTTTAAATTCACTTCCAATGAAAACGCAATAAATGTATGTGACAACATGCCCCAATAGCAATTAATGTGTTCTACTATAATTGATTAGTGATTTATTCAAAATGCATAAATGAATAATGAAATGAATAAATGCCCCATAATACCAGCTCCTGGGGCAAATATATGCACTTAATAGGCTCATTTCTGAAAAAAACTCAGTAACAATATCAGCTTTGAGGAACTAATACTTTGTTTTGACCGTAGTGCAGTTCAGTTTTCATAATCTCCATACAGGAACCAGCAATCAAGCCACAAAGGTTTAATTGTTGTTTAGTTCTGCACGAGTGAAGAACTAAACGGGTTTAATACCAAGCCAAGCTTTTTCTTCCCTTGAAAGTAATTGATTGAAATAGTTTCCTTCTTTACTCGGGGGACACACTGACTTTGATAATTAAAAATGAAGCTAGAACGTGATTTTCATAAATACAGATCACTTTCATTGTGCTTTGATGTGGTCATTGCCACCGGGTTGCGTTTCCTGTATCTGCGTTGTTAATTAACTCTCCTGGATTGGTTTTGGGGAGTTAGAGGGAATCAATCCCATCTTAACCATCAGATAGTATATCATCCTGCGCTTCTGCATTGTTTTCCAAACACATCCTTCAGAGCTTTATGACTTACGATCCATACCAGGAATACTTGCCTGTCAACAGGACGGAGCGATGTGTTCACACTAGCAGCTGTGATTGTATGGTGAGTGATAGTAGTGTTTAAACACGGGGAATCCCTTTTATCTGTGTGCCTCTCCACTTTCATGTCAAGATGCTCTGGTCTAGTTCTCTTTCATAACTGCTTTCCGAATACACGTAATATAAATTATTATTATATATTATATATTAATATAAATTAAACCTCATACTTTAAGTATGATTTCAAAAGTTTAGTTATTATTTTATTTAGCAGTTTGTTTATACTTTTCCATAAATGTATTGTTTTTTTGTATTCCATATTTATTTTCTTGAGACTAATTTGCAGTTTATTTTACTTCATTATTTAGAATTTAATATATATTTTTGAAAATTCAGATGAATTCATTAGACCATTGTTACAACTACAACAGAGACATGTTCAAATGTGTTATTAAAAAAATATTTTTTGTAAATGCATTATTTTTATAAATAGCAATTTAAAATTAATTATAAACTATAATTATATATATTTTTGATAACTACACTAGAGATTTCAACAGAGTTTATTATTGTTTTATTTGTAATTTAATTTAGTATTTTTTATATATATAATTGTATAGAAGTGTAATTTTTTATTATACGTAGAAATATAAAATATTTTCACTATTTTGTGACTACACTAGAGATATTACAGTAGGCTTTTTCATTTTATTTTATATAGTTTTATTTTTTTATATATTTCTTTATAGATGTATTATTTTACAAATATGAAATTACTTTATTGTTTATTTATTTAATAAAGTAATTTTTTATTAAAAAAATTAAATTAAAAATAATTTTTATATTAGTCATGAATTAAATATATATATATATATATATAATTTTTATTTATTTTTTTATTACTCTTACTGTGGTATTTTATTATACTTTTTTTTTCTCTGAGCACTGCATTGTGGGATCTTTTATTTTGCTGGTGCATATTAACTTAATATGTCTAAGTAAGCAGCTCACTTGGTTTTGTCTCACTGGCTTCCTGTTCCTCTTGATGTGGCCTATAATTCCGTTTTACCCAGATTGCATCAAAAACACCATTCATACCTGTTCCGCCTTGCGTTTGGATTTAATTGAAGGGTTATTATCTCTGAGGTTGAGGGCAGCTGTTTTAAAGTGGCTGTCAAGCTCCAAGACAGGTGGTTTAGGAACACTGTTAGTTTGTTCTTGATCTGCCAGCTCCATCGTGGCACAGAGCGGGAAAACAGGGGGCGTTATTGTGCTGGAGCCGGGTGGAAATTAAAGGCCTGTGATCGGAGCGAGCAAACTCATTTCAACGCGGCTTTGTGTAGTCATGTGTGTCTGAATCCCGTCTGGTTACGCTCGGTTGCACGGCGCGGGGCGGGAGGAGAGACCCCAGGGTTCGGCGGGAGGCTTCCACAGGGGAAAAACTCAGATAATGTGCAGGAGAGATTTTCTGGAAACTGGATTTGGTTAATCTGTTCTCAGCGTATCACACGGGGGCTCAGGTAATCAGAGGAACACATGCCGTCGCTTGTCCTTCGCAAAATACTTCTCTGAGCCGGAAAAGTTTGTTGGTCTATCCTCCGATGAGCTTTAATCACCTCAGTGTGTCTGAGAAAATGCTGTTTGTTGGCTTGCGTTTAGTGTGTATGTGTGCTAATTTGTATTTGTTTATTTTATGAAATAATAATCTAAATATAGCGCTGCCAAGTTATTCAAATGCATACTTCAACATATAATATTTTGTTGTAACTAAAACACCAAGCCCCGCCCCCCTGACAAAACAGTGTCAATTGCGCGCTGATGACACAATTTAATACGAGGGTTTAATATGAGCTTGCAGCCCCGTTTCTTCCCATGTAGATCTGTTTTCCTCTCGCGGAAATGATTTACCGTTGAAATATGATTAAATATGACATGATGCTCAAAATATGAACTTAGACTCACCAGTAGGTGGCAGCAAGTCTGTTTTAATGAGTCTTTGAGTCATTCATTCAACTCATTTGTTCAAAGCAAGTGTCTTTATGAACAGGTCATTGAATAATTAGCACACTTGATTTGTACAAAAACGTGGATTTATTCAGTAAATAAACACCACTGTGTTTTTGTTTGGAGGTATTTTCATTTGCAAAATTGAAACAATGCTGTATTGTGACTAAAACCAGCTTTAAATGTGTTAATTGTATTAACGTCCTATTTCCTCCACACCGAATGAAGAGTGAACTAGTAGAAACTTCACCACAATCCATAATGTTTTTAACATTTGTAAGCGAGCTTGTAGCACGTCAGTCCATTGTACCAAATCGAGCCATTGTAAAGCCTTGTTTATGCTTGACGCGTTCAGTCTGGCGTGAACTGATGTAGACGAGCTCATCTGACGGCTCTCCAGAGGTGTTTACGCTTCACACACTCTCCAGAAACAACAGGTGGAAGTGCAGAACACATCTGAACCAACACAGACAGCTTGCGTTTGTAAATGACGTCACTTTTGCCAGGAACGTGTATGAATTAACGTAGTTTGACCCAGCTGCTTATAGGTAAAATTACTCCAGTATTATCGAATCCACTGAAACTTCATCAAAATTCAAAGTGTTTTTATCATTTAGTTTAACTGCTATAGTAATTATAAAGATATTTAGCATTGAAAATATCAATGGGGATGCCATAGTGTTAGCCTAGCAGCTTGCCCTACCCCCCAAGTCAAAAACTTCACACTGTGGCCCATTTCATGTGTAAACATGTAGCACAGAGCCGTTAAGTCTTAACAGTAATTATTGCTAATGCTAATAGACTCTGAGTGGTGTTTTCACATGCAGATTGTCTTAAGGGTCATGTGACCTAACTCTTCCTCTGTGCTCTAGAATCTTCTTTTGTTTGCTTCTTAAAGACAAAAATAAACAGCGTGGACTGGTTGGTTGACCCTCCAGCGTGTCAGAACATAGACTTGTTGCTTGTTGTTAAGTTGTGCCAAGTCTTGTGTACTTTACTTATATAACAGATGTGATTATTTTGTGACTTATTAATAGTTATGGCAATCATAAAACATCTATATTAACATTTTATATTTGCTTTAGATAATTAGTTTTTCAATATATATATATATTTCTATTTAGTTTTTATTTTAGGTCATTTTTCTTGTTTAAGTTAATCTATTTCTGTTTTATTTAATTTTAGTTTTAACTTTTTTAATTTAAGAAAATTGTTTTTTAATATATATATATATATTTTTTCAGATTTAGTCAAAAGTTAAAGCTTTTTTAATATATTTTAAGATTTAATTTTAATTGCAGTTTAAGTCATTTTTTTGTGCTTTTGTTATTTTATTAGATTTTTTTTTAATAAATATTTTATTTTTTAATTTAGTTAAAAATTTAGTTGCCAAGGCACATTTTTTAATTTTCCTTTTTTTTTTAATTTTAATTTCATTTCAACTTCATTTCAAGCAATTTTCAGATCTGCTTTCATGTAGTTATGTAACTGTGTTTTTAACTGTACCTTTTTATAGTAGTTGTATTTAACATAATTTATTTATTATATCATTTATTTTATTATTTCAGTTCTTTTTAAAGATTTAGTTGCCAAGGCAACATTTGTGCTTTTTAATTCCAATGTTTTGAGTTCACATTTTTATTTAGTATTTGTATATTAATATTTGATTTCAGTTTAAATTCTCTTTATTTTCTAAATAATTTTCCAGTATTTTCTAGATCTCCTTTAGTATTATTAAGTGTCCCTAAAAAGTCAGAGTAAACTAGATTATCATTTCCTCAAGTAAAATCCGTGTTTGCAATTAAGCAAAGAGTAGTGTTGTAGAGTAGTACTTTCCTTCGAGCTCGGGTGGGTGTTGTCGGGGGGCTCAGGTACGACGCCTCCACCTCCCTTCCCCCATCTACCTATTGAAGCAGGGGGCAGGGGATCATCAGCAAATGTCCCTGAGGAGGTGCTGGGGCATGCCTGTGTCTCCTATCAGCACGTCGTTCACGGGCTTCAAAGACGCTAGATTAGGGCAGGACGCTGCATTTGCTCTGACCGAGAGGAACTCAGGAAATACGGGGCAATCTCAGGAGCATCAAAAGCTTTAGTGGACAGTGAAGTATACGACCAGTTACTGTGGTTACGCAGTAAAGATCAGTGTAAAATTAGTGTTTAAAGAATCACTTTGATGGGTCTATGATCATTCAGTTATGTTTGTAATGTTTTCCAGTACTTAGCCAATGGCGGGGCCACCCCCCCAGTGGAAGCGGTGTTATTTTAGTATTATTTATGTAGTATTATAGTATTAATATTTTTACATTTTTTAAAATTTATTTAATTTTTAATAAAATTGCTTGTACATTTTTGTTTGTTCTTTAAATTGTCTATTTAGCGTTAATTAATATTTTATTTTATTTTTAGCCACTTCAAGTTACCAAGTTTTCCTAAAAGCATGCAGCATAGTTATTTTTTTATTTTGTAAGGTTTTACATTTTTTTGTTTTTTATCTAATGTTTACATTTTTTTGGTTTTTTACCTATATTTTGAATGGTTTACTGCACTGTATTGTGTTTTAGAGTTAACGGAAATGTCTGTAAAATTCATGGAGAATGCAGAAAATCACAGTACACTTTTTATTGAATTTTATTTTTTACAGTGCAGATTTTATTTCAAGTTTGAGTTAACAATATCACTGAATGGAAGAACTTTTTTAATTTTAAAATTTAGTTTGGCGGCAAAGAAATGTTCCTGTACTTTTTAAGCAATGCTGATATCAAGCTGTTCACGCTATTTTTGATTCAAAAAAACACTTACATCTGTTTGACACTGTTTTGTTGAATCCTTTGCTTCACAGGTTGTTTGTTCTAAGCAGAAACGCAGCCATAATTGCTAGAACAGAAAGAGCTCATTTGGTTGTGTCTCAGGTTTTCTGTGTGTCTCGATATTGAGTCGAGCTGTCACTCGAGGGTATCCACTGAAAGACCTGTCAATCATTCATCACACCCCAGTGACCTCCCTGCACTGTTTTGCCCAAGGCGCATACTTTAAAATCATAAAAATGTTCTTATATTTCTGAACCTCATTACGCTGGTTGTGTTTTATGCTGCAGTGTCTCTTTCAGACAGATGGTAAATTTGTGCTGTTTTCATTAGTGCTGAATGCCCCTTGCAGCGTTTCTCAATTAAACATTTCTACGGTCTCTAACTGAGAAAAACAGACACCAAAACAGCACTACAATGGAAACACGATGGGTAATGGGATGCAAAATAGTCATGGGAAATTTGTAAATAGCTTCAGTAGCTAAAGACACTAGTTAGTCCAGTGTAATAGAAATATAACTGCCAGAGCTCAAACAGTAGAAGTCCATTTGATCGTTCACTCGTTTTGCTCATTCTGTTCTCCAGATGCATTATGGGTGTTACCATATTGGCTTGTTATAAGACCATCTTCGATATCACACACGTAAAAACATCTCGTAAAAGAGGATCACCCCTGGAGCATGTCACAAAAACGTCATGCCTATCCTGGTACCTAAATAACAGGTGATCCCATTTCAGGCTTTTTTCAGGGAAATGTCACATTAATGAAATTTCCGCAACGTTTTGCCTGAAGAAAAAGTCTATTTTTAATAGTTTAGTGATGGATAAAGTGCCACCAAACAAAATATGTGGCAGATTTCATATCGAAACTTCATATCATGTGGATTCCTATTGAAATTCTCTCAAATGTTGTTGAGCAACAGCAATCTTAAAGGTGTAGTCCACTCAATAATTGTCGTTATTTTCTCTCTTGTTGTTTCAAACCTGTATGCATTACATTCAGGATCATCTGTGGAGGTGATTCATTCAGGTTAATTTCATTTTAAATGTATTTGTGGAGTTGCCGTCTTATATAATCCAGATAGCGAGTCATTGTTGTACTTTGATAAAGTGCTGTGAATTAATTACCCAGCATGAACATCACAAACGGGCCCTCGCTGGTTTTCTTGGCAGGAAGCGTCCTTCTTTTCCACCCTGCAGCTGCTGATGAATTTCAGGTTTAGTTTCCAGCTGCCTGTGAGCATTCCCAAGCTCCCACGCTGAGAAAAAAGGTTCAGCTTTGGGGCAAAAAGTGCTGTTTTCACCCCTTCACGTCCCTGAAGCCGATCGTCTTGACTTTCAGCCGTTGGTGGGCAGCTCTCAGGCCGCTCTTCTCCTGTCTCGACAGGTCATGGTATGTGTGTTCAGGGGACTCTAATAACAAAGGACTGCAAATGCACCTGTCACATTTTTGGGAGATTTGCAGGTAAACAGGCAGAGCGGTGAAGCGGCTTTCTGGATCGCGTGATGGAGCCCCTGGGTGTGTTTGTTTGCACACTTCCATGAACGAGGATTTGGGATGACAGGATGTTTACGGCTGTCGCTTATTTGCCTGACGTCATCACTGGATTTGACAAACATCACTGTTTTTGCTCTCGTAACAGCTACAGCCAGGCCTTTATTCACATCAAACTAGCATGCTTTGGATTTAAACGAGTGCGGTTTGGTTTGCTCTCTTTAGACTTTGGTGGCAGATGAATGGAAAGACCAGAAATTAGCTAGTTCAAAACATTTATATTTGATGAAACTATTGCTGTTTGCTCACCAAAAAGTTGGCAACACAATGAGCGAATGCTCTTAATGTGTTAATCGTGCCCGAACTCACAGAAATTGGTACATGTTGTACAAGGTGGCTAATTCGTATGGCCTCATTCGTAAGATTGAGGTGAAACCGTACATATCTTACTGGCTGCCAATTCATAGAAATTTGTACGAATGACCTACACATAACCCTGCCCCTAAACCTACCCGCCACTTGGATTTAGACAACTCATAAAAAATTGAGTGAGGTCATACGAAGTTCTACGAATACTTACAAGTTGGTCATGCGACTGTTGGTTTAACAAATTGTTCAAATTGCGAACCCCCTGTAGTTTGCGTATACATGAGTAACACACTTGACTTAGAAAAAGCTACTGATAAATTAAACAAGCAAAAATAAGACCGATTGGCAGATATTGAGCTGTTTTTTTTCTCTTTTCTTCTTCAGCATCCATCAGCTCTTCTGTTCCCGTGTCCTGATGGTCTTGTGATTGAGCGTGTGTGTTTTGATTTTTGCTGGCTGAGACACGACATGCCATTAGTTACAGATAAACAGGCTTATGGGATCTATCCATCCATCTATCTTTTGTTCTAGTCTAACTACATTGTACGCATTCAGAGTCGTTCTATTTTCAACATTAAGTCAAGTAGATCATTTTGTAACCTTTTCACATGTGTTTATTACTATATGGGGCAGATTATGTGGGCAGCTCTTTAAAACACAGCCTGTGGGCACATGGAGCTGATGTCCTGAACTCGCATGTTTTTACCCATGAGCACTTGCGCTTAGCTGCTGTAGTGTGAGAACTTTGATCGAGCACTTGGGGATGTTGCCGGCCCAGTGCTGAAGTGCTTTCTATTTTGGTGTTATCCTGATGGTTAACGCTAGCGTGTGTAGACCCCGCTCCGTCAGTGAAGAGCTGGCCTGGTTTCCACAGAGACGCGGGAGAATTTCTGTATGTTTGCGTTTCCTGGAGTTTTGCGCCAGGATGAAAATGTTTTTTTGACTCGCTACACAAAAGGTCCGTGTACGAACAAGCCTAAGGACTGTGAGGATGATAAATAGGTAGGAGACTAAATGCAGTCGTATGAACATCCATGAAATAAGAAACATTTACCTGAAAATTAGTATTTTACAATTCATTAAAGTTGTGGGTTATGAAAGGTTCATGTCTTGGTTTGGGGAGTGACATACATGCAAGGTCAAAAACACTTTCTTTTAATATGCATTTATTTTGACCTTATTTGTTCAACAACTTGCTAACGATTTGTTTAAGGATTTATTTTTCCAAATCTCTCCAGTAATTGGTCGATTTAATTTAAAATGGTGTTTACGGCAGCTTGTGGAAAAGAATGAATTTGCATTTTTAGATTCAAGGTCGACTCTTCCTTTGAGGGACAATAACTTTACACACAGTGCACTTTCTTGCAGGATGTTTGCGTTACACACTGCATGGAAGCACATTTTTAAAGATCCCTAATAGGGACACTTTGAAGATTTTGTTTTTAAAGAGAATGCGTGTCACATATTCATATACATTTTCCTATTTTGCTCAGTTATTTGTCTAGGAGTGAGAGAAATGAGAAACATGAGACCCGCATGCATATTCATGAGTCTTTACCATATGAAAGAGCATTAAACATCTCCCAGTTTTATCATCTTAATAAAAATGACCAAAATAACATTTTATTTCAAGACTTACTATCCTTATTCTGCCCTGTGCAATGCATGATGGGAAGGGGAAATCCACTTCCTAGTTACACAATTAAAATGATTTGTGTTCTCTCAAAATGAAAAAAATTGAGTTGAAACAGAACAAAACTGTTTCAAGTCAGTTGTTTAAATAGGGAACCGAACATAATTGTGTTAAATGAATATATATATTTTTTAAATAAACTGAACAGTGTTGGGGAATAATTATTTTTGAGTGTACTCATATTTAAGCCGTGATTTAAGCAGTGATTTAAAGTTGAAAACGGTTGATAAAAGATTTGTTTCATACAAACACACATCTTTTAACTTCACAAGACGGAGTGGTGTGGATTATTGTGATGTTTTTATCAGCTGTTTAGACTCTCATTTTGACGGCACCCATTCCCTGCACAGCATTCATTGGCGAGAAATGCTACATTTGTCCAAAACTGCTTTCATCATGGATGGCCTGGGCATGAACGCTCATTTTTAGGTTAACAACTCTAATTCCACATTGACCTTGAGCTGGTGATATTATAAATTTTTGTTGATGGTTCACATTGCTTCTGGTGGCTTTTGTTTTGGTTTTTTTCCCATTGTGTGCAATAATGCTTAGTCATCACAGGGTAAATTTTCCCTCTTGCTACGAGGGGGTCCACTGGGAAAATCCTGCATGAATAGGCTTTTAACTTCAGAATAATCATGAAACTAATCTCAGTGGAGCGAGTTCTTTGTGCAAATTTAATGCCACCGGATCAGGAAATGTCAGGAAATTTAGTGCAAGTATATCTTAAGCGTGTAAATGTTTGGGGTGTTTGTTTGTAGTTGAATCATTTTGCTAGCGAGTATGCTATTCGTTGGTATACTCTACAGCATGTGCAAACCAACCTCTCTCTCGTATCCAATGAGAAATGGGTCTTTTGGATTTCCTTGTGTATATATTTCCATTCATGCAGGCGTTTATTGGAAGCAGCAGTAACCACGGGTTGATATATCTGCGACCACACACACACACACACACACACACACACACACACACACACACACACAGCCTCTCATGTGGTGGCTCAGAGTGGAGTCCATCATCTTGCGTTTGTTGAAGCTGTCCAGAGTGCCTGAGCATGTGTGGTCTCCAACCACAGCGGCCAATCTCTTCAATCCCTCTTTCAGTTCTAATTCTGTCGTATTTCTCCGTGGCTAGTCTAATTTTATCCCACAACAGCTCGTACCGCCTCAGAAAAATGCTGTGTTTGGATTCTGTTAAATAGTAATTTATAACTCTCTTTTTTTCAGATTTTGGACGTCACCCGGCATGGTGGTAGAGGCTGATCTGTATGCAGAGTGAAATCTATCATGACTGTGATGTCATTGGCACACCGCAGGTAATTTCAGAAACAGTCATGCTGTACCTGTCAGACTCAACTCATGGTGTTATGCAAATGCATGTGTGAAACTCATTTGATCTCATTATGAATGAGTTTAAAAATATGTTTTATTTTTGAAAATATTACGTTGAAGTTTACTGGATAATTAAGAGTAAATGTAAATGAATGATGAAATAAATGTTTTTCTCCAATACATGTTGGCCACAATTATTGGCACCCCATTATTGCTAAGTCCTTTTCTTAAGAGTTTTCTCTTGTAATGCCTGAAGAACACCTGATTAGAAAAATGAAACCATTCCTTCATCCAGAATCACTGCAGACCCTTCAGAATAGCAGCTCCATGTTGGTTCTCCTCTTAGTTCACCTCACTCAGGGTTCAGCTCAGAGGACTGGGACAGTCATGGCAAAAGCTTCATTTTGTGCTCAGTGACTAATTCTTGTGTTTATTTTGATGTGTATGTTTGGATTATTGTCCCAATGGAAAACTCAACCATGGCCCATTATTGGATTTCTAACAGAGTCAGTCAGGTTTAGTTTTGTTATCGGTTGGTATTTGATAGAATCCATGATGCCTTGTGTCTGAACAAGATGTCCAGGACCTCCAGCAGAAATATAGACCCACAACATCAAACACACAGCAGTATACTTTATTGAACACATGGAGTACTTTTTATCCTTGTGTTCACCAAACCCATTTTGAGCTCATTTTTTAAGTTTCATCTGATCATAGAATCCAGTCCCATTTGTAGTTCCAGTCCTGTCTGACAACTGAACAGAACTGGAGATGTGTTTTTGGATGAGCGAGGAGAATTTTTCTAGTGCTGATGTAGGGGCTGTGACCCTGAGATTCTCCAGCTGTGGTGTTTCAAGAGTCTTTAGCCACTCAAGCTCTACTCCTCGCCGTGTATTAGGAGGATAGAGACACACGTCCTCTTCCAGGCAGCTTCCTAACATTGTATGTTGATTGGAAATTCTTAGTTATTTCCCTGATGGTGGAAATAACTGCTCTAGCTCTTTTCTTAAAGCCACTTCACTAATTTGTGAAGCTCAATTATCTTTTGCTGCACATCACAAATATATTATTAGTTTTTTCTCATTGTGTTGATATTTAAGGCAATTTGGGGCTTTGTTTTCCCTCCTATATATACAGTAGTTCTGTGAAACAGGAAGCCAGGCCTGGATAATCTCATTGTCCATAGTCACCCTGGAGTGCTTCAAATTGTGAATATGAATGAGGATATACTTCAGAGATATTTTACTCATAAAAGATTCTAGGAGTGCCAATAATTGTGGTAAACAAGTATTGGAGGAAAACATGTTTTTGTTTGTTTTACTTCAATGATAGGTTAGAATTGTGTGAATTTTTTGAATGAAAGATCAAAACAATAAATAATATTCAAATAATATTGGGTGCCAATATTAGTAGAGTGCACATACATAATAAATATATTTTTATTACCTTAATGTATTAGTATGTTAGTAGTATATAAGAAAATGTATTTTGTGTATGAATATAATATAAATAAAACAATATAAAATAGCAGTAATTTTTCAGTACAAATAATATATATATAATGTATATATTTGTGTATATATGTATTGTAAATAATATATATTATAGTAATAATATAGTACACTTTCAATAATAATTTGAATAGTTAATACACATACAGTTTATGTATTTTTTTTGTTATATTTTATTTTTATATTAATTTTTTTAGCTGCATGAATGCAGTCAAAAAACTGACCTTATATATTTAACATTTAAAAAAAATATTTAATTCATGTGTTTTTATATTATAAAAGAATCCTTTCAGACTTCATAATATTTATCTTTAAATGCACATTGTCATATAATGCACTAAAATGAACCAGTAAGCTTATGAGTCCTGTGCTGCTTTATCAGATTCTGGGCAATTTATCTTTAATTGTTGTATTGTTTTTGATTTTTTTATTGTATGACACAGTGTTAGACAAAAATAACCCAGTGCAAAAACAATGTTTATATTTAGTTGCACAACCTCTGTGTTTTCTTTTTCTGCTGCAGATACTGAGCCATGGGTAACACAGAAAGTCATAGCGGCGGCCATGGTTACTATGGAGATGGACAGCGCCACCTCTCCCGTAAGCACATGTCCCGCTCGCTCCGACTGTCCAGCAAGCAGACATATTGTTCCCGCCGAACGCCGTCTGGGAAACCGGAGCACCGCAACTCCGAGACCAGCACCCGCTCCAGCAGCACTCCCAGCATCCCTCAGTCGCTGGCTGACCACGGCCTGGAGCCCTTCAACGACTCCGACATGCTGCCCGACTTCAGCGGCCCTATTTGGGTGGATCGTGTGGCCATGAATCTCCGACCCATGTCCTTCCACAACCATCCGACTCATTCGCCTGCCACCAAACAAGCCAATCAGGACGCTGCCGAGCTGCCGGAGGACACGACCCTCATCCAGTGCACACGGGACAGCTCCCAGGATGCCTCCAGCTTTAAAAAGAAGCGCTCTAAATCTGCAGACATGTGGAGGGAGGACTCCCTCGAGGTGTCTTTATCCGACCTGAGCCAGGAGCACCTGACCAGCACGGAGGAGATCGGAGACACGCCGGACGACGGCAAAACCCACTTACAGTCATCCGCTCAGGACCGAGCCAATTCTTTAGACGAACTCTACGGGCCCAAGAGCCCCGCCTGCAGGCCCACACACGGACGCTATGCCAAATGGCACAAGGGAGGCAGCACAAGCAGAGAAGGTGACGAGGATAAGATGATCTCGCCCTGTGAGGATGATGGGGCCGCGTACGGTGCCTATACCCTGCCCTGCCGCCGATCTCACTGTCTGTCAGAGGGACCGACCAATCATCAAGGAGTTATGCAAGGGAGGCGGGCACAAACCATACAGGTGAGTTTGAATTGGATACTTTGAAATCTTATTGGTCACTACCCCACGAGTAAACCCCAAATACATTCGGAGTAGCTGTAATCGTGTTGTATTTTGCAACAATTATAAATATATTTATTTAATAAAATTTTTATTTACAATTGGTTTCATGATTTTATGTAATATAAAGTAATATTAATTATGTGAGACGAGTAAAGTAGCACAAAACACATTCTGTGCAAAAATGTCTAGGTGTGTAGATCCAAAACAAATGCAAAACAGGAAAAGAGGACCTGCACACAAATAATTAGGCAACAATAATAATTTTTGGAGGACACAAAAAAGTGCAATAAATAAATAAATAAAATTAAATACCATTATATCATATAAAAATACAATTATATCATATATTATTTATAAAAATATAAATAAAAATATATTTATATACCATTACCATTATATTTTAGAATATATATTTTTTATTCGATGAAAAAAAATTGATAACTACTTTTATGTTTTCGTAATTATTTGCTTTTCTATATTCTATAAAATGTAAATAAAAACGATTATATTTGTATAATCATTTCATTTAAATATTCGGTCTATAAAATATATACAATATAACTACAATTATATTTTATAAATTATTTTTTGTTGTTGTTGTTTACATTAAATCTATAAAAATATAATTATTTAATGTTTTTATAATTTTTTGCTTTTCTATATTCTACCTAGAAAAATATAGATTATTATATGATATATTATTATATTTGTAAAATAATACCAGTAGACTAGTAGTTGTCTGGGATATTCAGTGGAGTTAGCTAAGCTTAAATGATGGGGAAAAGGTTCCAGGTGTTAGTAAAGTGCAGTGAAACTAAGTACTTTTTGAAATTGCAACGTCCTTGTAACTTGACTACTTTAAAATAAAGGCTAGTAGCCTTTTGTGTTTGATAAACATGAGCTTGACTGTCTCTGCTGCTGTTGATAGTGGACTCAGATCAGCCGCTCTCATTGAAAGCGAATGGCTTTGTCTGAATGACTGGAGTCATTGAGTGTCAGTGTAAACGCACGTAGGTGTGCAGTAAGAATGTGAGTGTAATGTTGTGTTAGTGTAGGTGTACACCAGGGAATTTTAGTCTTGCTGTGAATGTTGACTGCGGTTAATCCCCCAGAATCCTCTGAATCTGCTGGAGTAGAGAGACTGTAGATATGAATGACTCATTTGTGTGCGAGTTCACACAGACTCCCCTGTTGTTTCCCATCGGACAGTATTAGGATTTCACGAGATGCTCATCCCAGTCAGCTGTTGGTGTAAACTAAAAAAAATATAATGGTATTTACATTTTTATAAATAAAATATTAAACAATATGCCAAATATTTATGAAATATAACGTATTTACATTTGTCCTTTTTTATACAAAAATAAAATAAAAATAAAATAAAAATGCAGAAACTAAAACTAAAAATTATTTATTTTTATTAATAATAAAAGTAAATAAAATATACATGTATAATATAATATGTAAGTGTGTACAAATCAAATAATTAAATAAATTGTTAAATGATTTTGTTATAAACATTATAAAGTTTATCGGATAAAAATAGTTTTATAAAGTTTATCAGATAAAATATTTTCTGTAAAATGTACAGAATTGATATTTATTTTTTATAATATTGGTATGGTATTAATATAATAATATAGTTTTATATAGCTAAGATAAAACGTCCTGTATTAAAAATGTATCATTCATTAATTCAAAATGTGTATTTTTATTTTTCTATATGCAATAAAAAAAAACTTTTTTAAATAATAAAAATGTAATAGTATTTTTATAGATAAAATCTTTTTTATTATTATAATAGCACGGTTATATGGATATACAATAATTTACTACAATTCTTAATTTAAGGACATTTTATTAAGGATTTATAAATGCTATGCTATATCAATGTACCATGTTACTACTTTGACCATACTATAGTACCACCAGAGTAGCTGTCAATCTCTGTCAAGTGTATTGACAGTCATAGTGCATTGTGGGTAGTGGTCTGTCCCTGTCCATATAGTGGTGGTGATGACTATTTTCCTGCTCTGTCTCAGATGATCTAGATCCTGGAGTCAGACTTCTGTGAGAACAGCTCGCTTCTTTTGTCATGCTAATGAGCTGTAACTGACAGGAACGTGATTGAGAGAGAGAGAGGACGAGGAGCAGAGGTAGAGAGAGCTGAGCTGTAGATATTCTGCTTTATTTCTCACTCTCATTTCTTGCATAAATATGTGTGTGCAGGAGAGAAATCCGAGTGATTTGGTTGCACGTAGGTATTTGCTAAAGCTAGAAAGAAAAAGATCGAATCACCGTGTGACACTGCCTCCCTGTGAGGCTCCATCGGTGAAGATGAATGGCATGCCGGGCCGCACAGTCCAGTCATGTGACTCCCGCTAGATGCCGGGTTTGGTGGGTAATATCCCATCATTCCCCAGCAGCAGCACAGAGTGGTATTGTACAGTCAAGTTTACTGCGCTCTAACTCGACACGCAGAGTTCAGACAGCGCTGTGGTCTCTCGGGGTCAGCTTGTGTAAAATGTTGTCTTCACGACCTGCAGCGTGTGCTCTGCTTCTGAAGACACCACAAGCTCCGGCCAGCAGCAGGTAGGAGAAGTGAAGATGTGCTGGAGACATCCAGGAACTAGTTTTGGTGGTTGGTTTTAGTTAAAGTCATGCATGTTAAAACCAAAATGTCCTAGGTTACGTAGACATTGTTTAAAAATAAATATATATTTTGCATACATTTAGTTACATGTAATGTCTTTTCATACTGTCTGGTTTTCACCGAACTTATTACATGTGTTCCTAAATTTTATTACATAATTACATCATAGATTTATTTAGGGCCTGTACTGTATACATATATATATATATATTAGTGCTGTCAAACAATTAATCGCGATTATTCACAATCAAATAAATGGGTTTTGTTTACATATTATATGTAAATTTACATGTATATACATTTATATAATCATATTTGATATTATATATAAATATATTTAATGTGTATACAAAACATTTTTCTTAAATATATACTCACATGTGTTTGTATTTATATATGGATAATCAATATGCACAGAAGACACTCATGTGCAAACAAATGTTTGACAGCACAAATATATATACATACATAGACGTGAAAACAGAAAAAAATAAGTGAGATATTTCCAGGCTTAAAAAAATTTGTATTGAAATGTTAAAAAAATAAATAAAATAATAATAATAATAAAAAAATAATAATAATAATAATAATTATATATATATATATATATATATATAATTTAAATATTTTTAAATAAATGTTTAATCATTTATTTTTAATAGATTTCTAACATTTAGATTTTTTTCTAAAACGTATATAGTTCATATAAAAAAAGTGTCTTTTTATGCTCGGTTCTAAACTTTTTCTTTGGCTAGATTTTATTCTAATTCACTGTAACTTAAATGTAACTTTATACCTAGAAAATGATGTGAATGAAATCATTAGCAGGAATGCTCATGGTGAATGTTTATTATTTCTGTATGTATTTGGTGTTCAGGACGTCACAGCAGGAGACGGCAGTGATTATGAGGACAGTGGTATCGATGGGCTGACAGGGGACAGCGAGGCGTCTCAGCACCATGCTCGGCGCTATAAGACCATGTCTGCGTCTTTCTCCGCTTACTCCACGTCAGCAGGGGGCGCCTTCGCCGGGAGCGACAGTGGGAGCAGCAGCGGGGCTGGAGCCGGACCCTCAGACGGCACACAGGTAGGC
Organism: Enteromius unitaeniatus; assembly: GCA_032359435.1. Lineage (NCBI taxonomy): Eukaryota > Metazoa > Chordata > Actinopteri > Cypriniformes > Cyprinidae > Enteromius > Enteromius unitaeniatus. The sequence goes on along the minus strand of JAUMHI010000057.1, from coordinate 17,297,700 downwards.
ATTCCTGCTGTTTCTTCCGCTCCTAGTTTATAGACACACAGTAAGATCAGACAGATGCAGGAACATATCAGTGCATGAACGTTATGACCAAGTGATATTCATTCCACAACATCAGCGGGAAAGTTTGAGTAATGCTCAGTAAAATAAACAAAAAATTTCAATATTTATAAATGGAATAAATGATAAAGTGAATATTGTGTCACAATATTAATGTGTACCTGAAAAATAAATAAACAATAAGGAAAAGCAAAAGAGATGATGGTTTTTAAGAAATGACATGGTTTTTCAACAAAATGCAGTGTTATTGTGATAAAAAAAATCTTTTGATAAAAGTTTCCTTAATTATTTTTGTTTTAAATATATGAAGTAATATAAAATACAAAAAGAAAGTGTAAAATTTTTATTTATTTATTTATCACAAAATATTGTTATTATAGCCAACATTACATCAAATAATTAATATTCATCCAAATTAAATGTATGGGTCAAAGACGTTAAGATATTTGCATCAAAAGAAACAATTACATTTCTTATGCATAAGCCTTTTTTATTGATTGATTGACTGAAATAAAAAATTCCCATTTTTCATATTAATTTTACTATATTTAATGTAATGTCCCAGATACCCTTATTTTTTATTTATTTTTTTTAAGTTTACCATCTCTGTTCATAAAATATAAGAAGCACCGAACACTGTAACATCTAAATTTTTTCCCCCCAACTGATTATGTATAAAAAAACACCAGAGTGCACACTGGGACCAAATGAGACGAGCGGTAGATCAGAGTGTTATGTTATTTGTAAGTTTGTGATGGACCCTAGCATCTGTCACGCTGGGCCTGTGTGTGTTTAATCAGGGTGTGTATGAGAACTTCCGTCAGGAGCTGGAGCAGAACGTGAGTCCGGCTGAGGTTCCTGAGGAGAGAAGCTCTGCATTCAGCGATGAGCAGAGCAGCGTGACCCTGAGCTCAGCCTATCACACCGACCCTCTGCTGAATGTGGCCGCTGTACAGGGAACCGTACGCAAAGCTGGGCGCCTCGCCGTCAAAAACTTCCTGGTGCATAAAAAAAACAAGAAGGTGGAGCTCGCCCCTCGCCGCAAGTGGAAGAGCTACTGGGTGTCCCTCAAAGGTGTGTGTGTGTGGTGTTTCTGAAAGAGATGTGAGCGGTTACCTGACACCGTAAACAGGTTTTACAGCTTCCTGTGAAAACGTTTCAAAGAGAGAAGTGGAGGATTATGTTTGTTGTGCTGTGTTGTGTTATATGGGTAGGTCCAGAAAAAGCTCTTCAGAATTAACGCCCAGCATTCACTATTTCACCTCTCACACACTCGTTTGTTAAATATTCTGGCTTAACAAATCTGTCATATTCATTTTAACTTACCATTCTCCAAAAATGAGTGCAGAAGTGCTAAAAACATACATATTTCCTCACCAAAGCTACATTTTTGGATAAGAAAATACTGTAGTATTTTGAAATATTATGATTTCAAATAATTGTATTTATATCTGTGATACAAAGCTGAATTTTCAGCATCATACTCCAGTCTCCAGTGTCACATGATCTTGCAGAAATCCTGCTTACGTGCTGCTCGAGAAACATTTCATATCACTGTTAAAAACAGTTGAGCTGCTTTATGTTTTTCTGGAAAGCATCTTATAGGATACATTAAGTTTATATGAGCAGCATTTATCTGTATAAAGCCTTTACTCTCAATTTAATGCCCTTAATATCTGTCAGAAAATGCTCTTGCTTGCCTCAAATGATAGTATGAAGTTCTTCATAACTGGATACAGACAGTGTAATTGTACAGAGCATTGACATGTTAGAAAGCTCTGTATCTTTACCAAGAGTGTGAAAGCTGAAGAAAATCAAAGCTTAAAAATCAATCCAATACGTTTGTGCACATTTTATTGGATTCTCTTTAAAAAACAAGGGCTGCATTTCTTATTTTGGCCACTGGAGAGCAGAGTTGAATCAATAAAGCCGTAAAACTCCAATCTGTTGGATATTCTGCGGCTGAGAGAGTTATTTCAGGTTACGTGAACTACTTTGATTTTCTGATGCTTGAGTGAATGCCTTAATTTGTCCTCCCAGGATGCACTCTGTTTTTCTACGAGACGGACGGCCGGTCAGTTATTGATCACAACAGCATCCCTAAACATGCCGTGTGGGCCGAGAACAGCATCGTCCAGGCCGTCCCAGAACACCCCAAAAAAGATTTCGTCTTCTGCCTCAGTAACTCACTCGGAGACTCCTTCCTTTTCCAGGTGACTGAACATAATATGCATGCTATATACTGCCAGCAAGGGTTGAGTAATGTGTTAATGTGCTATTTAACCTCTTTCTGTAGACCTGCAGCCAAACTGAGCTTGAGAACTGGATCACGGCTATCCACTCGGCCTGCGCTGCGGCCGTCGCTCGACAACACCACCGTGAAGACACGGTGCGTCTGCTCCGGGCCGAGATCAGAAAGCTGGAGCAGAAGATCGACATGGATGAGAAGATGAAGAAAATGGGAGACATGCAGCTCTCCGCTGTCACCGACGCCAAGAAGAGGAAGACCATTCTGGAACAGGTTACTTACCATGTTTGAGTCTGAATTACCCACAATCCAGCATGTTTAGAATCAAAACTTTCACAGAAAGAGTATCCAAGCAGCAAAATCACATACAGACAGATGTCTGGTATGTCAGATATCTGATGTTGAGGGATTTGTACTTAATAGTACATATTATTTTATAACATTATTTTAACAATATATATAAAAAGAATATATATATATATATATATATATATAAACAATATAATAACATTACAATAAAAACAAGTGTTTAAGAATAAAACATTTTTTAAATATCTCTTCTGCTCACCAAGGCTGCATTTATTTGATTAAAAATACAGTAAAATCTACTAAATTTGGGAGATATTATTGAAACTTAAAACAACAGTTTTTTATGTGATTATATTTTAATATGTAATTTATTTCTGTGATGCAAAGCGGAATTTTCAACATCATTACGCCAGTCTTCAGTGTCACATGATCCTTCAGAAATCATTTTAATATGCTGCTCAAGAAACATTTCTGATTATTACATATGCTTGTGCTTTCTCATAGTTATGTGGAAACCATGATTATTATTTTTTCTATTGCAAATAGAAAGTTTTACATATTTACACGTTTATTAATTTTTTCATGTATAATTATTGCATTTATTTTGATATATAAATCTAAAAATCGAAAGTATTTACAGTAACTGTTGCTCAATTTGCTGAAAAAGATTCAATTTCCCCCAAACTTTTAAACAGTGTAGGGTAGTCAAAAATAATAAGTGCACCGTAATTATACAATAATATGGGATATATAATCTTCTCAGCACAACATGATGAAAAGAGAAACAAGTGAGGGGCTACGTGTTGGGTTTATCTGATTAGGACACAAAGTGTTTGTTTTGCTGTTGAAGAGTCTGTCAGTGCTTTGTTTTCCATAATTACTGTATCAATATTGTAAAGCGCTATTTTCATCACTGAGATTCTGATGCTGTCATAATGTTGACAGAGCATCGATTCTCTCCACACACACTTGCTGCAAAAGTTCACGTTCCTCTCAATGGATGTTTACGCAAGAAGCAGAGCTCAGAATGGCCGGCGGCCCATCAGGAGGAGGGTTAGCGGGTGCCTGTGCGTTTGTGTGGGTTTTTCATTTTGGCAGCGTCGGGTTACTCTTTGTGCCCTGGTGAATGGCAGCAGGGTCGAGTTCCTAGGGAGTCCCAGACCTCGCTGCCAGAGGAATGTGTGGCGCTGTTGTTTGCTACTTTGCGTGCTGTCTGGACCGCTGCCCCCTCCGCTGCGTCTTCCAAAAAAACATCCATCCCGGAGTGGCTGGGAGGAGACGCTGTGGTGTATAAACCCATTCCACTGCCCTCCAAACACCATTTTATCTGATCAAACCACAAGGAAGCTTCTAGATATCTAGAGATGATCGTTTACGGCTGAATGTAATGTTTTGACCTTGTTTTTCGAGAGAATGAAATGAGTGTTCTAACCAATAACTTTTTCTTTTTCTTTTCCTCACAGATTTTCCTGTGGGAGCAGAATTTAGAGCAGTTCCACATGGATCTGTTCCGCTTCCGCTGTTACCTGTCCAGCCTGCAGGGCGGCGAGCTTCCCAACCCCAAACGCCTGCTGGCCTTTGCCTCCCGTCCCACCAAACTGGCCATGGGCCGACTGGGCATTTTTTCAGTCTCTTCCTTCCATGCACTGGTAATTATCTCTCAGTTTTCCATCATTTATTTATTTATTTTTTTTATGTATTATTATTATATATATATTTTTTGTTATAGTGTGTGTATACTGTGCGTGTGTATATATATTACAAATTAAAATGTTTTTATATTATTACAAAATATACTTTATATTAATATTAATATTATTATATCATATATATCATATGTGTATGTTTGTAAGTTTCTTAGAAATCTTATATAAATTTGTATATATATATATATTTTTTTTATGTAATATTAAAATATATCAGAGCCTATAATTATTTTATAAAAATGTACCTTTTTTCATTAAAATATTATGTTTATATTATAGTTTTTACATTAAGATATGTGATATATATATATATATATATATATATATATATATATAAAATTGTCTTATGGTGTGACATAGCAAAAATTCAAGAAAAAAATAACATAACATGAGAAAAATGTTTTTTTTATTTTTATTTTTTATTTTTACGTCACACCATAGGATACATTTATACATCAACAACCCATATACATATACCCAAATATAGTTTTACGATATTAAGAATTGTATACGTTTTACTGAACAAAATGTGATGTTACAATGTATTGAATAAAATTGTATTGATGATAAAAGCGAAAATGATTTGCATGAATTGAGCAAAAGAAACAAAAGTTACTTAACCATTGTCAGAATTTGGTTAAATATAATAATATAAAAGTTTTAGAGATTTCAGTCTTTCTCCTTTCAAGCAGACTTTCAAGTTTTTAAACGTTTAGTATCTAGTGTATTTTAAACAGAAGCATGGCTTAGAAACCCACATCAAGAGCATCAGTATTGCTCTATTTCTACCCAGAATGCATGTATTAACCTTCTTCCTCCCCACCTGTCAATGTTGGTGTACGTGGGTAATGGATTTTGGCATAAAAAGAAACAGTAGTTGAAGGGTTGGTCGGTGTATTTTCTCTTGGATGTGGGCCACGGCTCCGGCGGATCAATACCATCCATCCTCAGATTCGCCTCCAGCTCTGGCATTCTGTGCAGGAGCTAGAGGACACTGGGATACAGGGAGATTTTATTTTTGTCTATGCAGCATGGATGATTTTTTTGGGGTGGAGGGGGTGGAGATGTTCTTCAGCATTCACATTCTGAGAGGATGGAGAGAGAGAGAGAGAGGATAAGTGTTGAGTCCAAATGAAGTGCTGTTGGCCTGTGTGCTGTTATTCACGAATAATAGCTCAGTTCAGAGCGCTGGAGAGGGTTTTTGATGCAGCCGGAGTGCTTTTCTCCATCAGGAGACCCAGAAATGCCATAGCGCGTTCAACACAGCGAGCGTGTATAATTTTTGAATGACACTGAAAAGAACACGCCAAACACTTCACTAACCTTTAAAATTCATCCGGACCCGAGTGACCACAGGAAGCAAGTTGTTTTTGTGTGTTTGCTGCATATTTATGAATGAATATGTATGTTTATTTAGTTCTAAAGGTGATGTCCCACCAGCTAACTCGATTTTGGTAGAGGAAGCCACATTTACTAAAGAGTTTTTGCTGAAAAAGAATGAAAGAACGGTGATGGATGAAATCCATCCTCTTGACATTTCTTTTTAGAACACAAGTGCAAGAACTGACTGAATGCAGTTTATGGAGAAACCTTATCATGAAAGTGGGTGTGATGGGTATTTGTAGTTTATCTTTGTATTCTGCAAACGCACATGCTTCTGCTTTTTTATTTTATTTATGATTTAAATGCATTAGAAGAAAACACATTGGTTATACAGTCAACATTAATAATGATCAGTGTTTGTGAGCTTTGCTGAGGGAAAATATCTCAAGCAGATCCAATCAGAACAATGGCTTTCCTACTAAAATTCAGGTAAAGCTGCTGTATTTTGGGTCACTAATGTAGCCCAGCTAATGACCAGTATGGTAGCAATCACTTTAGACCAGCTAATGACCAATTTAGACTATCTAGTTTACTCTGCTAGTGGCTAGACCAGCAAAGGATGCATTTAGACCAGCTCTTGACCAGTTTAGACAAGCAAATGACCCATTTAGACCGAAGCTCATGGCCAGTTTAAACCAGCTATACTTGTTTAGATCAGCTAATATCCCTTTTAGAACAGCCAGTGACCAGTTTAGGCTAGATCGTGGCCAATTTACACTAGCTACTGAAGCATTTAGACCTGCTCATGGCCAGGTAAAACCAGTGAAAGACCTGTTTAGACCAGCTTTTGAACAGCTAGACCAGATAATGTCCATTCTAGACCAGCTCAAGATCAGTTAGACCAGCTAACGACCAGTTTAGACCAATTAGTGACCAATTTAGACAAGTTAATGACCAGATCATAACCGATATAGACTAGTTAATGAAGCATTTAGACTTATGGCCTGTTTAAACCTGCTTTTGACCAGTTTAGACTAGCTACCAACAAATTTAGACCAGTTAGTGACCCATTTAAACCAGTTCATGACCAGTTTAAACTAACTTAACAACCAGTTCAGACCATGTAATGACCTATTTAGACCAGCAGATAATAACCATTTTAGACCAGCTTATGACCAACTTTTAGCGACCAATTTATGCAAGCTATTGACCAGTATAGACTAGATCATAATGACCAATTCAGACCAACTAATGAAGCATTTAGACCTACTCATGGCCAGTTTAAACCAGTGAAAGACCTGTTTAGACTAGCTACTGAGTGGCTAATGAATGGTTTAGACCAGCTAGAGACTCATTTAAGCCAGTTCATGACCAGTTTAAACTAACAAATAGTTTGAACCACTCAATGGCCCGTTTAGACCAGCAGCTAATGACCAGTTTAGACTAGCTGATGACCCATTTATACCCAGATTGTTGAACAACTTTGTGAATGAAGCTGTGGACTGAACATCAGTGTGAGCGAGTCAATGAGAACAGGTTTCACTGAGCAGCTGTGTTCATATCTCAGACTCCCGCTAGGAGCCGTCTAGTCAGTTTGATCGCTGGGACACACGGTATGAATGTTGTCCCCGTACCTCATGCAGCTGTTTTGTGTCTGTAGGTGGCGGCTCGCACTGAGAGCGGCGTGAGGCGTCGGACACATGCAATGTCGCGCTCCACCAGCAAACGCAAGAGTCGCTTCTCCTCACTGTGGGGTCTGGACACCCACTCCAAGAGAAAGAGTAAAGGTCATCCCAGCATTAACCAGGTAAACCCCACACACACCTAATTCACACTTTCTTCCAGAACTCATAAACATGCATATGCAGAGATCAACCGGCTCTGCTTTAAAAATAAAATGAAAATGAATTTCCATGGTGTTTAATCACTTTTATCTATAAGCAAGTTGAAATGCATACTACATAAAACACATGCAGTTGGTTTTCGCGTTTTGACTGGTGAATGATGGATGTTATTTTCAAACAGGTTTTTGCAGAAGGAGATGATGCAGTTAAAAGTCCTCTAGAAGGCATGTTTGAGGATTCTTCTAGTGAGACGATGGTAAGAAACGTAGAGAATCTGTATTTTAGACCAGTTTATGACCAATGGCGGGTAGCAAGAGTGCTCACTTTCTGTTGACCGTTTTTGATCCTTGACCTAGATTTAGATTGCTTTATTGTCCATTTTATGCTTTACCATTATCATTTGCATAATTGTAAATAAAACAACTTTGTTTATGCATCAAAACGCGTCACGGATTTACTCGGATTTTAGCAGATATTGGGCGCCGCTACACTATCTATAAGTGTCAAAAACACGCAAAGTACTACACAAGACCACTGCACCAAATTAAAACTGCCCTGTTCAGAGAGATGCGCTTTGGGATGGATCTCTGGAGTGGGTTGGCAGAGATGTGGGTGTATATTTATCACTGGCGTGGGCGGAGGTGTGGGCATCCGTGGTGTAAGAACTGTAGAGATGGTGGTGCTATAATCCACTGACCTGGGGCGCAGATAAAAGTGTAGATGCTCTGATTCACTCACTCAATCATAAGCAGAGACAGAATGATGCTGAAATGGTAGTTGAGATTACAGTGCAGTATTATCATTCATGTTTAATGGCTGTGTGAAGAAGTTTAGTTAAGAAGTTTTGGGTCTTCTCTTCTCAGCTGCTTTTATTTGATTAAAAATACAGTGAAATTGTGAAATATATATTTTTTTATTCAGAACAGTTTTGTACTTGAATATACTGTAAAATATAATTTATTCTGGTGATCAGAGCTGAATTTTCAGTGTCACGCGGCCCTTCAGAATTTAGAAATATGCATATTTGCTGCTCAAGAAAAATGTCTTATTATTATCATGTTGAGAACAGTTGTGCTGCTTCATATTTTTTTTAGCATTCTAAATATCTTTACTGCTACTTTTGATCAATTCAATGCATCCTTGATTAGTAATTCATTACTAAATACAAATCTTACTGACTCCAAACTTTTGAATAGAAGTGTAATGTATAATGCATACTTATACTTAATACTTATACTTAAAATACTATGCATGCAGAAATATACCAAATTTAATTGTTTGTAACTTTTAGCAGTCCATTCAAGTGTTTAAAAATCATTTTTGATATTGCTTATTACTTGGAATTTAAGTAAGAAGTTAAGCACATTGCATTGTGGGAAACAGTACACCGAACAATACGCTATAGCTGAATAGTATACATTTTGTTACATGTATGAAAGTGTACTTCATTCCTGCAGGCATATGTAGGTGTATACTATGCACAAAAAAAGTATTGTAGTATGCAAAAAGGATATTTCAATTGTTTTTCATTTTTATGCTGGAAGTTATTAGCCCCCAGTGCACCTCAGATAGGTGATGATCTCTTAGAAATGATGAGATGATCATCATTTCACATGATTAATAGCATCTCTAAAGGCCTCGTTCACAGCTGCCACTTCACCGTACTTCATTTATCACACTACAGAAAGACACCAAGACTCCAGTGAAAGGTCTGCCAAGACCCAGCACAGATCATGACATCTGGTCCAGAGACCACCTCACTCCATCATGGGTGCTGCTGCCAAACGACCAGCCTGTGTTAGCCATCATCCAACCCGGAGAGTCAGCCCTCGACATGCTGGAAACCATCTGCAAGGTAACGCCAAGAAACCCAAGATCTTTCCAGCGCAAGAAGCATTCATCGTGCTCTTCTGATGCCAGGTTTTCACATTCACAGAGTCGATTCGGTCTTTGTGGGATTAAATGTCAGTTTGAAGGGCACTGGTGTAGTAAACTCAGATGCTGCGTTCCTCAGAGGGTTTTTTTAAAGTCTCAAGCATGTGTCTGTCCGGTATAAAGCAATTTATTCGCACGGCGAATGAAAATGTGCTGTATCCTCTCTGATACGAGCGCTTGGGCCTTGTAGCGTGTGATTCCAGTCCATCTGGCCCACTGAGAAGAAGATACAGCCCAGTAACATGTCTTGGAGTCGCTCTTCATGCATTAAATGTGTGTCTGCTTTCATCTCTCCTGGTCTCTCTCCAGGCTCACCAACTGGACTCCACTAAACACTACGTGCGGCTTAAGTTCCTCATTGAGAACCAAGTGCAGTATTATATCCCCAAACCGGAGGAGGATATTTATGATCTGGTAGGTTTGGAGTTAAACTGGCTCTCCCACCCGCTGCTTAGATGCTCTCTCATTACTTTCGTCCTGCTGGGACATCACACTTCATCCAAACACCCTTTCTCTTCCTCTCTCCTTCACGCTTTAATAACAAAATCTTTATTTTTTTTCTGTTGAGCACAAAAGGCTGATCCTGTTTCCCTTCATCTGTCTTTAGAAACTGACCATTTTAAGCTACGGAGTTGCTTCATTCTTTCGAAGCTTCACTTCTCTACATCCATTATCCTTTAACTTCTGCTCAGCGTCATCATTTGTTATGTTTTGAGTGTCCAGGTCAGACGCAATTGATGAAACGGGAACATAAAGCCGGTGAAATGCGATCTGTGTTCTGTCACTCTCGCCCTTTCATGCAGTCCCGTGTGTGTTGTTTATACTGTTTGAATGTGAAATATCAAAGGGGTCGAGGAATATTAATGAATAATGTCTTGTACTATTCTTTTCAGCTGTATAAGGAAATCGAGCTGTGCTGTAAGATGAGGAAGGTCATCCAGTTTGATCGGGATGAGTCCTGCATGATCGGCTACGGTGAGAGCCAAAAATGTGTTATGTTCATCTTATGTTCATTCATTTATACTGGGAATTTAACAACGGTACCTGAAAAAGTGTGCCCAGTAGAGTTCAAAATTTTTTTCAATGAAAAGTTTGTATGTACAGTATGTGAGTGTGGCCATCTCATGGGGGATGACACGATGAGATCACATGACCAGCTGAATCCTGCTAGTTTTATCTTAGTAAACTGCGTTTTTGGAAAATGGGTGGACACAATATAGTAAAATTAATTATTGAAAACAGTTGCTTTTACCGTAATTCTACATCCACATCACAAAATGTCAAAAAAAGTAGCAATGGTATTAGGATTTTGAAGGCCGATACGGATACAGGTATTTGTTTGTTGATAGTTTTAAAATCTGATATTCCGATATATCGGCCGATATTTTTTTTATTTTATTCTTTTTTTTTTTTTAAATAATTTCAGAAACGTGCAACAAAACATTAACAGATTTCCCCAACATTAGTTATTTTTAGTTTATTTATTCATTATTTATGAGTTTTAACTAAAATAATATTATAATGCATTTTTAAAAGAAACGTGTTTTTTTTTTTGTCACAGAACAGAGGAACATCAAAATATATTAAAGTTCTGATAAATAAAGTGTATGAAAATAGAAACTTTACATATGAAACTTTAAAGTCCTTTGAACAAAAACACATTTTATTTTTGAAATATTCATTTATTGGCCATTATAAATGCCGATAGTTTGGAAAATGCCTAATATCGGTCTGCTCTAAATGGTATTTTAGTATTATATGCTTAATATCTACTAATATAGTATTTAATAATGATTTGAATTGGCTTTTATTTTCCATTTTTCACATTAATTTAGTTTAAGTTTTAATAATCATTTATATTAAATTATTTATATATTTTATTTCAGTTTTAGGGATTTTAGTACTTCAACTCATGCATTTCAGTTAGTTATAAAAGGCAAAATAAAAACGGTTTATTTTAGTTTACAATTTTGATTTAATATTTATTTTATTTCAGTTACTAAAACATTTTTTTAGTAATTTTGGTCAACAGTGACAGTTGTTGAAGATTATATTTGTTACTTTTATTCAATAATTCTTTAATATTGTGCTAGGAAAAATTAATCATTCTACAAAAATTAATTTTATAGTCCGTGGAAGAGCAAAGAATTCAGATATGTTTATAATAACATGATGGAGAATAAACAATGGCAAAAATTTAAACTTAAAAATCTGACCTTGTAAATGAAAGGTTGTAGGTTCAAACCCTATGAGGGTTGATTTATGATTATACTTGATTATGACGTCTATCACTTCATCTCTCTGTCTCCCGCAGGTTTTTCCATTTCAGTGGTGGAGGAGGACAGCGTTCAGCAGCTCTATATCACTGACGTGAGAGCTGGAGGATTAGCGTTCGCTAAAGGTTCATTAGCTCGTTTCACCTCCTAATTACATTCTCTTTCTCTTTTCACCCCTGTCTCTTGGTTTGTTCTTTCCTTTCTCTCTCTCTCTCTCTCTCTCTCTCTCTCTCTGTCTGCTGAGCATCTGCTTAGGAATCAAGCTGTATAAGTAATTGCTGTGATATCTGCGCTGTGCTCCCGGTGTTATGTAACATGTTGTCAGCTCTATGGGGTTTCTGAGAGCCAAAGATTGCAGATTTATTCTCAACCCCCTCTAAACTCTGAATAATGACAAGCGATAGAAAGAATCAGAGAGGCGATTAAAGTCGGCTGCAGTGATGTTCAGTACTTGTAACGCACCTGCACGAGGAACGCAATGCATTAAACAGGACGAATCAAGAAAAAGGAATTTTCCTTGCTTGCTTTCAAAGATTTTGTAAAGCATTTTCCACACAGAAACCTTAAAGGTACAGTAGCAGAAATGACCCATTTAATTATAACATTGTAGATTAAGATGCTATACAAAAACAACACTGAACTATTTTACTGTAGTAAATGAATTTTAGGTATATTTATATTCAGCCTTTCTCTTACTTTCTTCACTAGACATTAGCCAACATTATAAGTGGATTTCGGGGCGAAATATAAAATATGGCTCCTTTAAATGACCATCAAAGCAAGCTTATCTTGACATCCAGACACTGTCAACATCCTGAATAAGACTCTCGTCTCCCTGAGTGATGTTTGCGTGATCAGTGTGGCAGGATCAAGTCCGATTGGCTTATTGCTGACATTTCACATCGCCCAGAGAACTGGGTCAAACCCACAAGCTGAAGGGCCAAATGGAAAAGCTACAGACAATCTCTTTCTTTTTTTATTGCATCTATATATTTTGCTGCTGCCCTAACCAAAAAAATTTTTTTTTATTTTTTTTATCTTTTATCATTAATTTATCTAATTGCAATAATGAATCACGCAATGTAAGACCATAATCATGTCTTAAGAAATTAAATAAGACATAAGACTTTTTTATGTCATGGTGTATTTAGGACCAAAAGCTCCTCACAGTGTTTCATATCCTTTGTTAACTTCTTAATAAATTCTTAATTTGTAGTTTTTTTGTTTTTATGAATTCCTTGCAAGCCCACTATGCATTTAATCATTTCATTCATGTCGTACATCTCTAGAAGTCTGACTGCAATATTCTGCTGCTTAATTATTCATGAGCTATTACCATATTGAAATGATTACAGGTCTGAATGCGGGAGATGAGATTCTGCAGCTGAACGGGAAGGGCGCCCGCACTCTGACCTTCGCTGACATGAAGGTGGCGTTCGCTCAGGTCTCTCTTTCTCTCACCGTCAACACGCTGCCCCCTGTTGACCGCCGGCAGCTGTGCTTCCTGCCACCAAGACGCTCGGACGCTGTAGACAACCTCTACACAGACATCTTCTCTCAGAGTCAGGGTGAGGGGAGAGAGCTTCTGAACCGTTTATATGACTGTTTTGTGTTTTGATTTGAGGTGATATAATGCTTCAAAATAACTAGTGTGTGATAAAATGCAACACTGACTTTTCTACAATATAAACAAGGGGTTTATTATCTGTCTTTATAAGGGAGTTTTTAACTTTAACTTTACACTCTTTATTTACACTAAGTTAAGTACACACTAAGTTTACACTAACTCCGCCCACTAACGTCTGATTGACAGGGCTTGAAATTAAAAATCAGCTTTGTTGTTCAATGTATCACACGAAGAGTGTCGTTTTTTCTTTAAGAAAAATTGACCCGAGTCCGAATCCATCCTTTTGGCCTTTTTTTCAAATTTAAAATTGCATAAAAAAAAAAATTCTCTAAAAATAAAGGAAATTGTCAAAAAAAATAAAATGCTTTGTCCCAATAAGGTGGGATTAATGTATTAATTTGTATTAAAACAAAAATATACACTCAGTAAGTTATTATTGCATGCTGTTTTATAATGTACTGCAATACTGCGGTGTATAATTGCCACTATTTGCAATAAGTAGTATAAACAACAAAAGACACTGATGTTTTAACATAGTGTTAATAGCACCTGTCACTAAGAAAATATGCTGTTTTCACTGCAGCCAAAATAAGAAAAAAACAAATCATGTCATTCAGAAACACTGCAGTGCTCATCTAAAAAAACTGAATTATGACTTGTGCTTCCACAGAGGAGATTCTGGATGATGGAGTGGGTCTGATTGTGGAGACTTCAGGAGACAGTTTAGACGACGACTCTGAGCTCTTCGCTGAGTTTGATGACTATGGAAAGGTAAAAATCGAAGTTATCAGCCTGGATCTCGTGCGGCTCCACCCGTAACCACAGGACACTTTTCCTGTCTGTGCGTGGGTTTCGTTCACGCTCACCAAATCTAGATCCGCAGGCCTTTCGAAACTCTGAACTCCGAGCGAGAAGAATCACACTGCAGAAACGCTGCACCATCTGTCATCTGTGCTGTTTTTAAATGGAGGGATGCTTACAGTTCAGTCGCTTTCTCTAATTTGTCGTGTCACACTCATAAATTTGACCCTGTCTGTCTGTTAATTGTTTTATCTTTCTGTCTGTCTATCCATCCGTCTATCTATACATCAATCTGTCTTTCTATCTTTGTAACTATTTATTTACACTGCAAAAAGTGCTTTTCTAGCTTAGATTTGTTTGCCTAGTTTCCAGCCAAAATACATTTTTAAATCAAGATGCTTTTTCTAGACGAGTAAAAATGATTGTCTTGTTTTCAGGAAAAACAAGTAAAAATTAAGTGAGTTTTTGCATAGCACTCTCTCTCTCTCTCTCTCTCTCTCTCTCTCTCTCTGTCTATCATTTGTCTGTCTTTCTAACTATCTGTCTGTTCATTCTTTTTATCTATCTATTTGTCTGTCTATCTATTAATCTATCTATCGTTCTATCTATCTGTCTGTAATAATGAGCTGCAGTGTATCTTGTGCCTAAAGCGCTTGCTGAGTGTTTGGAGATAATTGGTTTGCGTTTAGATGAGTGACAGTAAAACAGAGGTCGTTTGGTTTTCTTTTGCATCCTAATTGCTTTATTATGAGGCACAATTAACCGAATCTTGGAGGCGGCGGTGAAGATGGTCTCTATCTGAGAAGTGTCAGACAGTTTCCCATTTAGATGTAGTTATTTTTCCTCATCTCCAATCTGCAGGATACAGTCACAGTTGTTTTATTGGACGGACGTGTTGATGGATGTGCTGAGATGATGGAACCAATCAGATTCCACACGACCCTTTCATAATTTACATAGGCAAACTATTTTCAGAAACCTGTTTCCAGAATTCCCTGTTCATCTTTGAGTCGAGACCTCAATGTCGTAAGCAGAAAATGTTTTTTTGCTGCTGTTCGTTCCCAAGCTAATTTCTAGACCTTAAGTGGTTTAGACCCTAGTCAGGCTGTGGTGGTCTGGTTTAGACTGGTTCTGTCTCAGTCTAGGAATGGTGTACTACAGCAGGGATACTCAAATTGTTTGTGGGCCGCTATTAGAAAATGAGGTGAAATGATACCGATTTTAATTGTTTTTTAAATATTTGGCTGTTTTATAATATATGCTATATATCGCAACTTTGTAATAAGTGCATTTGTGATATTTATGCATGTTTCCAGCATGTTGACTTCTCAACTACTTCACATGCAAATGTCTTGTGTACTTATTATTCATGTGTGAAGTCACAAGTAACAATTGTTTTCCATAATAATTGGATGCAGCAGTTTAGATATCGGTCCATTTCGTCGGTTTTCACTGTCATTTTGTCACATTTTTTGTTGCTAAGTGCAGTTCACACAGTCTGAATATGCTCCAAGCTGTTGCATCAATCAGTGATGACACTATTTGCATATACTGATGTTTCACTTCTCTATTATTCATCCAGAAATGTGACTTGCGAAACATTTTTTGGAAGTAATTTGCTTGCACCACCAATTAAATGCGATATAAAATTAAGCTTTACACCCCGTCTGATGACGCAGCGTGATAAAACTAGATCTCTCACATCGTAAGCCTGGTCTTTGAGTGCAGAATGAGTTAGTTCTGGATCTGAAGGGTGTGTTCTGTTGGTTGGCTGTCAGGCCCAGGCGGAGAGATGCACTTTGGGTCAGCAGAGAGACAGCGGGACTCTGGGTCTCGCTGGGAGCTTGGAGAAGATTGCTTTTGGCATGCATAGACATGTGTCTGTTTTTTCATCTCTCTGGCCTTTATTAAAATCAGAAAGTAGCATAGAGGGCAGACAGGAAATGCAAAGGAATCTATAATCAGCTTTAGTGCACACTCTATATATGTATACAAACACACACACACACACACAAAGTGTTTAATGTGGTTTGATGTAATTCAAGTTTAGTCAGAACGTGCTCTGAGGTCATAATTAATTTGGAGCCGCGAGACACAACTAAATATGATCTTCTTCGTTTATCTTCTCTGCCATTATGTGTCCCCCTCCAAAAAGTATTTGGACACTTAAGTCAAACTTAATGTGAATATCAATGCATTAGAAACAAAATATCACAAAAGTTCCATTATTTGTTTTGAAGTCGCAATATTTGTCACAGCAGTTCATCACAAAAAGCTATTTAGATACTTAAGCGAAACTTAACATAAATGCCAATGCAACAAAATAATTGCATTTATTTCTTTTAAGAAAAATGCTACGAGCTCGTTCTTTAAGCAGAACATTTCAGATAAACAAATTAGCGAGGCTAAAAGTCATTGGAAAAAATGACTCAGAAAAGTTTAAAAGGTTTGTGATGGGAGTAAATCCTTTCTTTCAAATGCCACTTAGTTTAGATGATATATTTTCCAGTATCATGCATGCATGCTGTTTCAAGTGTCCAGAGCCACAGTATTGTATATGTCATGACCTTGCATTGTGAAAACTCTTCTTTTTAGGGTTTTTTACTTTTTTGTTGGGAAACCATTGCGGAGATACTTGAACTTTCCTAGATGAGCATGAAAATGTAACATCCACTAACCATTGCGCCACAACCAACAACATTATTTATTGTTTCCCTCCTAAAGGATTCGGTTTAATTGTGGAAACTTACAGTAATGTATCCATATTTAAAGTGGCTGTCAGCGTTTTCACTTCATGAGCTCAGGTGTGAGTAATGCTACATTAGCAGTGCTTCTCTGTCTGCTGGGATATTCTTCTGTAGATGGACTAGAGAGGGATTTGTGCTCACGGATCATTTGAAATATTTTTCTGTGTGATTTGTCGTTCTCTGCTTGCTGATCTCCACATTAACAGGCTGTTGGGTTTGCGGTGTGTGATTTGTTATATCAGGAGACGTCTTTGATGCTAAAAGTGTTCAGGAGAGGATTTGGCAAGTTCAGTCTTCATCGCTGGTCTACTTCTGTAAGCATTTATCATTCTCTTTCAGTTTTGCTGTTATAGACGATTCTCTTTTTTGTGGTGTTTTTGCTAAAAAAGAAGGGTAGGTTCCTTAATGTTTTTGAAAGAAGTTGCTCAACAAGGCTGCATTTATATAATTAAGAGTACAGTAAAATCAGTAATATAGTGAAATATTATTACAATTTAAAAGAGCTATTTTGTCTTGTGGCATGTTTATTAAGTCTTCAGTGTCACATGATCCTTCAGAAATTATTCTGATATGCTGCTTAGGAAACATTTCTGATAATTATGAGCTGTGCTGCTTCATATTTTTGTGGAAACCATGATAGATTTTTTCAGGATTCTTTGAATTATAAAATAACAATAATTATTAGGTAACAACATTGTAAATGTCTTTACTGTCACTTTAGATCGATGTAATGTATTCTTCCTGAATAAATTTTTTTTTTTTTCAAATAGTCCTGTCAAATCAATTAAATAGATTTAATTACATGCAAAATAAAAGTTTGTGTCTACATTACACATTATATATTTATTTGTAATTAGCGCTGGGCAACAATTATCTGCAATTAATCACATCCAAATGATTTTTTGATATATGTGTGTGCTGAATATATTTAGTATGTTTATATAAACACACACACCTTTATATATTTAAGAAAAAATTTATATAATATAGAAAATTTGAATATAAATATGCATGTTAATTATGGGTGTAACGGTTCACAAAAATCACGGTTCAGTACGATACAGTGGTGCCACGGTTCGGTATGTTTTCAATTCAGCAAAAATTAAATAAAAAAAGAGAATTTCTTTTCTTTTTTTTCACATTTTTATTTATTAAAACTAACATAAAATATGTCTTGGAAAATTCAGTCTTGGATGGTATTTATTGATTAATTAAAACATAATAAAAAGTAGATTTGAGCCGTTTCGAATCGTGAAAGCTGAGTGTCCCGCGTTTTTTTTGCCGTTTCTTCCTGCGGGATAATCCACGTGAGGGAAGAAATCCACAATTTAATTTTGTGGTGTCACCAAATGCTTAGAGGCCGTTCACATGCATGTTCACATTCACATCTTTATTTTCAACAGAGCCGCGCAGTTTTACTCTATTTATTCTCTTTTTTTTCTCTCTCTCTCTCTCTCTCAGAATCATTCGGTTTGTAATGCGTACCGTACTGCGCCTCGTACCAAACGGTTCAATACGAAAACACATATCGTTACACCCCTAATGTATATATTACTGTGCATTTGTGTCTTTATGTTTGTGTGTGTGTATGTGTATATATATATATATATATATATATATAAATGAAACATTAATTTTGGATGCGATTAATTGTTGCCCAGCACTATATATATACAATAAATAACATAAAAATATCAATATTCATTAATTTAATTACATATTACATGCTATTTATATACCGTATAAATCATATATAAAAAGTAATATTTATTAATTGATTTGACAGCATAGTTTTCTTACAGACCCTATCCTCCATTCAAAATTAAATGGAAGTTTCCATGTTTCATTTTTAATTAAAAATGGCTTAATCAGACTTACACAATAGATAAAGAGAGTAAGTTATTTAGCGAATGCATGGCAAAAATAAAGTGAATTTGATTATTCTGCCATGACTGGAAGGCAGCATGAGTCTGTTGTGTCGTATCATTGTTCTGCAGCTCATCTCGTCAGCCTTGTTTAAGGATTGTGCTCCTGCGCTCCACCGTTGCAGCATGTGTTCACGAACCGCAGTGAAGCCTGTGAATCACAGGATCTGACGCCGCATTTCTCTCCGTGCTCTTTTAAGTCCTAGTGCATTCGTTCTGTTTACTTTCCCCCGCTGGCTGTCTCTCTCCCTCCTCACGGCAGTTCAGATCAATCCTTATGAAACAGACACTCACTCAAGTCCTATATTATAAATCAATTGATTGGCTCATCTGAATGCACAGCTATTGTGGTGGTCTTCAAAATGAATCATTCAATTTCTGTTTGTGAGAGAAGCCTCCAGCTTTTACGTTACTTCTAGTAGACTAGTTGCTCATCATCTTTAGTTGCATATTTTAGCTGTGATGCTTTAATTAGCACGCTGACAGCTGTTAGACAGTTTGCGCGTTAAAACCCTTCATCCCCTTTTAAGCGCTGCTGCTATAGACATGCACATGCAGACGGACAATTTTGGTCTTTGCGTCATGACTCACAGTCCCCTACCATAAGCATTGCATTTTAAGATGGCTTGTCAAGTTAAAAATAGTTGAAAATACCCGTCGGTCAAGGTGTTTTTGAACACTAGAACACGTCAGGAGTGTATCTGTGGTTAGGTGAACCTGTAACCAGCCTAATTAGAAATTAAAATTATTGGCCGAACAAAAGATTTTACAAAAAATACATTTTGCCTATGTTTTTTCATTATTGAAAAAATTAAATATCCAAAATGCGCTTTTTAATAATTAAGAAATTATTATTATTTTTTTTGTATATATAAGTGCCACCCAAAAAAATTAAAATAAATCTAAAACTATGAGATTAAAGTCGTAATATTACGAGATTAAAGTCAAAACTATGAGAATAAAGTCATAATATTACGAGAATAAAAGTCGAAATACTACAGGAATGAAGTCAAAACTACAAGAATAAAGTCGAAATACTACAGGAATGAAGTCAAAACTACGAGAATAAAGTTGAAATATAATATTTAGTATAGTGCACTTGTAAATGTCCGCTGAGACTTTGTTATAAAATTACTAAAGGGACTTTATTCTCTTGTTTCGACTTTATTCTCGTAGTTTCGACCTTTAACCTTTAATATTATGACTTTAATCCCGTGGTTTTAGATTTTTTTTTTTTTTTGGTGGCACTAAAACTCCATCGTAATAACTATACAGACAAAGTAAAAATGCATAAATTTTTTAATGAATGGCCGCACATTTAGAAGACTCCATATTCACTAACAGAAGAATAAGTTTAAGAACAAACTCATGCACGTGTTGTGAACATAGACTGTAAAAACCATGAATGTAGTGTCCGTGACGTCACCAATAGGTTTCTAAAGAGCGTTTTTGAAGCTTAAAGTAGGCGGAGCCGACTGTCGCCATGATGGAATCACGTCACTCTGGTTATTGAAAATGGGTAAAGAGGCGGGAGCTGGCTGATAAAACCACACCCACCTAGTGTGACAGCAGCAATCCACCTGTCACTCAAGTTGCCACGCCCTTAATTATACAGAACTTTAAGGCTTAATATAATTTAAAAGGATGAATTATGCAAAAATTCACCCCCCTCACAGTTGTCATGAAGGGCAGCATGAGCTATATAGACCAAAAACACATTTTTTCCTGCTGTAGCATTTTAACAGGGGGAGTCTCTGGAATTGAGCCGGGCGATGACTTGTAGTTTTAGTCACTCCCGGGTTGCCGCTTGGTAGTGAATTAGGCGAAAAGTTTTTGTGAGAAGTTCAAATGTGCGTATAAATATGAAAAACGCACGCAATTATTAGTGAATGAGACCCATTGTCTTATATTCAGGTCAATACGGTGTATATATCAGCTTTAATGCACTAATCAAAATGCCTAAAGTTTCAGAGTATTCCAAAAGTATCATTTAACTTATAATCTGCATTTGGGTGGAAAAGTGGAAATCAGGATTAGAAAAAAATAGTGAGTTGAGGTTTCTGTTGATAAGGGATAATGCAAGATTGTTTACCTCACAAATGGTTGTCAAGTGAAAATGAAATGTTGCCAATCCCCAAAAATCACGCAACAATTTCATTCATCAAAAATGATGCAGGGTGATGTAATTAACCACTCTTTTAAGCAGCCAACTAGTACTTTTTAATTGCTATTAGTTCTGTAACTACAGGTCTCTGATATTCTTGTGCGTTTGAAGCATCATGAACAATAAGAACAACAGCTTTGGAAAGGAGATTCCTTCCACTTCCTCTTCCTCTTCCTCTCTCTGTTCACCCGTGATTGTGTTACATGTGAGTTGAGTATCTTAACTTATGTGGCTGAGTGTTTGCTCAGCGTGCCAGGAAGAGAGAGAAGATAAATGAGGTGGTGTCGCATCAGAATGGGCGGGTGAATACGGAGTTGGACGAGCAGAGAAGAGGTGGGCGAACGAGAGAGAGAGAGAAGAGCGACTCTCTCTCTCTCTCTCTCTCTGCTCTGTCATTTGTTCTATTTGTCATAAGCGGAGGGATGTTGTCGGGCGCTGCAGCAGTGAATCTGTGATTTCTGAGGCGTTTCCTGTAACTGATCCAGCGTCAGTGACGGTGGGCCGGCACGTTTCTCTCCGACCCTGTTTCAGCTGATCCTGAGTCAGTCATGTCTGTGCTCAAACGCAACAGACACAGCAAACGCTCGTCGGACTCCATCTATGACCTCCTGCACCTGGTGAGAAGCGCTTTTTCTGCTGAAATCACTGTCATTTATTGATCACTTGGATAGTTTTTGCTCATCCTGAGCTGGGGCTTATTGTTGCTTTGGGTTTCTGCGCTGTTGGTGTTTTGAGAATTGTTGCTGTCAGAATGTAAGACGTTTGGGTTTTCTAGTCAAGAGTGACATAACTGTTAATATATTAAATCTTACTCTGGTAATGCATGCTGTTTTTTGCGTCATAGTACCATTGTGTTCTTTAAAATACCTTAAATATCATGCACCATGTGTGTATTTTTATTTTTATTTTTTTTTATTTTTTTTTGAGTTTTACCCTTTAGCCTTTTGGACTTCATAGACAATTTAGTTTATGATTGCAAGCAATTTAGTAATTTTTGCATGCAGGAAATAGAGTTCCTACCAGCCTGGTCTTGAAATCATACCAAACTTGTTTCCAGCTAGATGGTTTTAGAGGGGTTTTGAACACTTTCGAATAGTTACAAACTAGTTTGTCCTTGCTCCCAGACCAGCTTATACCTGGTAAGACCATCGAAGCATCTTAAGTTGCCATCTTAAGCAGGGTGTGGTGATCTTGTTGGGATTTCATAGAGGAAAGTTCACTGGAAGCGAAGTGTGTGTTTTTCCCTTTGTGTAGGTGCATGACGCATGCGTTTGTTTCTTCACAGCGTGCAGCCTTTTATACTCATGAGATCAATAAAAAGATCCATAATTCCATTGTTACACTAAGTTCATATAAAAAAAAAATAAATCAAAAAAATAGTTTTTTTTCAGACAGTTGATGCTTATTTGGTGAATTTTCTTCACAATTTCAGTTGGAAATGTTTGGGAATGTCGCCATATTGAACGACAGGATGCTGTGTGCTCTGAATGTGACGTCTTTGGGAGAACATTAACAATAGGCAGTGTTCTTTTTGCCAAAAGTTGGCGAACGTGATGCGTCTTTAGGGTTAGGGGTTTGTTCAGACGGGAGGTTGCGAGCTCTACACCTCAGCAAACACCACTAACAAGCGTGTTTTCCTTTCACAGCAGTGACATTGGCATTTTCCCAGCAGTTAATGTGTTTTATTGTGTTGTGCGCTGGACGTGCCGGGTGTCGTATTTTCTCTCCGCTGTTATGCTGTACTGAGACTCAAGGACACTGTAATTCATCTTTTGTGTGTCCTTGCGTGGGCTTTCGAGGACCGCTAAGACTCTCACCGCTAATGAACAAGGAAAGCAGCTTTCACACATTTAAAAAAAAGCACCTGTAGTCTGCTGAGTAAATAAAAGTAGTTGAAAGTCAATATTAGAGCTTTCCGCTCAAATCACAAGAATGGTTTTAATAAGTAGCTGGTTACTCTTGTCTTATCCTGAGCTGGGGCCTGTCGATGCTTTGGGTTTATGTGCTGGTTGTTGTTGGTGTTTTGTGGATTGTTGCTGTCAGAACGTTTGGGCTTTCTAGTAAAAAGTGCCATTTTTTACAAAGTGTTACATGGACATTTTACTATGTTAATAATTGATACCATGGAGACCGTCTTTTAATTAGTGGTAAATCTCCATCAAATATAGCCCCAACTGACACGTTACCCTAATTAATCATCCCTGAAACTCAACGCCATATTGTGTAGCTTGTCAGTAATCTACCGCTTTGTGAATTAGCTGCCGTTCCCTTTAAAAAACGGTGATGGAGATTTACCGCTAATCAAAGAACCGGCTTTACTGACGAGATGTGTATATTGTCCAGCCCTACATGAATGTCTTTTTATTCTAGTTAGCATAAACTTTGCAAATAAACATGCATTTTATATTTTAAAATATGCTTATATATAAAAACTAATCTTTGGTAAAAAAAAGTTAAATATAATTTTGTTCCTTACTGAACCTGCTGGTGCACACCTTACTGCATTCTTGTCACGGGAACGTCCCAACTGAAGATAATGAGGAAATTACATCACTTCTTGGCAACTGCATTCCAAACGACTACAAAGTACCCACTAACAAGGGGATAAGGATGATCATTTTGATTTGGAAATTGACCACTAGTTGTTCAAAAACAAGATGTGCACATCGCTACACCCCTACAAACTACTATGGTGTTTTCACAATCACTTGGATTTTACTGCCACAGTACTTTTTGGTAAAGTTTTACTCAATAGTCTGATTACTTTTAAAGACACATTGGATTGCAATTATTGTATAAAAATAATAATTTAATTATTATTATAGTTAACTTTTTTACTTGAAATAAAATACCAAAAATAAAAAAAAAATCTTAAGTGAAATAAAAAAAACCTTTTTAAAAAAAAATTAAATATAAATTTGTATTATTTGTAATTGTTTTATTAATATTACAGCTTAAACTGTGAAACTAAACTTAGTAACCCGGGCACTAAATAGACATAAAAAAAAATGCATGTATACTAATAAACTAATATAAACAAAAAGCACTGAAACTTAAAAAATAAAATGACTTCAAAATATTAAAGGTGCTCTATGCGATCTTGTTTGACGTCACTCCTGCTGAATAAAAATCGTATCATTAATGATACGAAATGTGGTGCTAACCCAAGAGAGACAGCTACAGAGCTAACATCAAGCTACAGTGTCTAAATAAAAATAAAAAACTCTCAGATTCACGCTGTACAATCAACTCTGTCTATTATGTGCACTTGCATTAAACCCCACCTCTTCTTGCCGATTGGCTGGCCGTAGTTGGTTATTGTTGTGGTGCACATCCCGTGCCCCTGGTGTTTGTTTTGGTATTGCAGTTTTTGTGTTGTCTTTCGAGAGTGGGTTTTTTCCCAATGTATTCAGAGGGCAGACAGCAAGACGATCAAGGGGTGATGCGTACGGTTTGAGATAAAAATGAAATCCAGCTAAAAATCCTGCACCTTTAACAAAAACTTCAATATTACCTCAGAGAAACTAAATTAACACTTGTACATGAGACATAAGAAAATAAAGCCCTCCGGTATCGTCATGCTTTGCTTTTAGCGTGACTATTTCTGTATCTCTTTAGAAAAAAAAAGTTTTAGTAGCTGACCTTTGGACTCTTTTTCTATCACTGGGTTTGTGCAAGAGGTTTTCTGTGTGCCGTAGCCTTGATCTTCCTCTTCAAAAAATCTTTTATGTCTGTGTTTTTAAAAGCCTCCGATGTGACTGTGGCGTAAGAAAGGGCTACTTCTTCTCTCCTTGTTTCCTAATGTACTTGTCTCTGACTGTGCCGTTTCAGAGAATGATGGAGAATTCAGTGGAAATCTGACAGCTGCTGTCTCTGAAAGCTTGTGAACGTGTCTCTGTGATAACGGGATCACAAACATCTTGACAGTTCTCTCGCTGATTGTACGCGGCGGTTGTGGCAGCTGATGATGTTTTAGCTAATCACTGAAGTGACAGGTGAAGCTCGACGCCCCTCGGAGATGAAATTCCGCGGCTCTGATTTAGGACCTGATTTATTTGTTTACACGCAGACAGAGACACAATGTGAAGCCAATATTCCCTCATCCTCCTGAGGATTTATTTTGAAGCAATTCTTTTGTAATAACACACACATACTCTCTCGACTACCTGGCAGATGTCACTAAAACTGTTGCCCTAAGAAATCACATCCAATGTAGGCTTTGTGAGAAGCAAAACCAGCCCATGGTCTTTATTTACATGCACTAAGGTTTACTGATATCTGGTCACCTGACTGAGAGGACGAGTTTAGGATGGAGAGCATGTAGTTGAAGATATGCAATCTACCTGAGCTGTATGAAAGTTAATAGCAGCAGAAATCACTTCTAGGACCTTTACAGAAATGAAGTGAGCCTTAATTTACTGTCTGCAGTTCAATTGGCCATCGGTGCATTGAAGTGCTGCTTATTTGCTTCAGTGAGCACTTGCAGGGATGATTCAATAACGTTTTCAAAGTTTGGGTCATTGGGTTTTCATCACTTAGTAATGAAAACAGCATTAAGCTGTGCTCTAAGTTTTAGTCAAGTTCATATTTGTGTGTGTGTGTGTGTGTATACTAGCCCCTATAAGTTATTTTTAAAAAGCAGAAAAAGGTTGATGATTTAGAAGAAAACTCTTCAGCCTCAAAAGAAATATATAGTCGGATGGATAGAAGAGTAATTCATTAATGTTAGTTGGTTGCCATTAGTTATTTATTTTATTAATTGTTTTATTTATTTAATGTCATAATGCATATTTATTTATTTATTTATTCAATTTATTTTAATATAAATTTGTATTTTACTATTTTTATTTAAGTAATATGTTTAAAAATAAATTTATATCTGAATTATATCTGATTTTATTTACACACACACATTTTTCAGGAAATTGTCAAAATGTATCTGCGTATATATTTAATAATAAAGCAGTAATGGCTGTTATATATTGCAGTGAAAGAATTACTTCACAAATTAAAAACGGCCTTTTTTTGAAAGGCACTTCATGTAATCTGATTATTTTCTCTTTTTATTGAAACTTCAAGGACTCAAAGTAAGAGATCAGATCAGATTATTCCCAACGAGTGAAGGAGTCTGGTATTGGTGCAAAACAACTTCACATTACGAAGAAGCACTTGAGTTAAAAACAAAAGACTCAAATAGGATTAGGGAGCTGTTTCATATATCAGCTGAACATGGCAAGATGCGACACATCCAGCTCTTCATTTTGACATCATTTCATGTTTCTCATATGTAAATATCATCAAAATCATGCATATTTACCTACCAAAGTATAAAAACTGCAGCAAAATATCTACTGGTTGAAACCGGATGGATGGTACTTTCTCTCAGTCCGTCAGTGTTACTGCGAGAATGACAGCCCATGTGCCATCCCAGCCGTTCCCATAGCAACCGCATCCATGGACAGGTGCTTATGTTTTGGTCGCCGTTCAGAAGAAATGAAGACATTTCAGAAGAGCAGGGAGGGAGGGAGAGAGAAAGAGAGAGAGAGCCAAAAAGATGGAGTGATGGAGGAGAGGAGAAGCTGAAAATAGAGCAAATGAGTGCTAATGATTTTTATAGCGTTCTTCATTCTGACAGGCATCTGAGCGGCGGGATCCAGCTGCAGGTGCAGTGAGTGAGTGTGTGTGTGTGGTAATAACAGCGCAGGACTGACAGACGTCTCACTCATCATCACTGTCTTTCTCTCTTTGTAGAGTACGGAGCAGGTCGCAGCTTTCTGCCGCAGTCTGCACGAGATGAATCCCTCATCCGAGGTTGTCTCTTTTTCATCCGGCCCCGAATCTTCCTCGCTTCCTCCGAGCAACGCCACGCCACGCCAGCTGTCCGATGCCGACAGACTCCGCAAAGTCATCTGCGAACTGGTGGAGACGGAGCGCACCTACGTCAAAGTCAGTACCAGCGTGTGTGTGTGTGTTTAGTTTTAGAGTTTGTGCCCTTCATCAAGTCAAGGCCTGGAGGGAAAGAAATTGTGCCCTTGGCTTGCCTTTTTCTGCACCCACTCACTCTTTGGCAGTATTTGAAATGCAATACTATCATACTGCGTAATACACACCTCCTTAAAAATAGCATTTAAAACAGAATGCATTGATTTAAGTCAGCAGCTTGTCACGTGACCTTTATCGTACATTTAAAGGGATAGTTCACCTAAAAAAGACAAGTCATTGCAGTTTTTTTTTTCTGTGCAACACAAGAGAAGATATTATTCATGTACACGCTGCAGCTACATTTCATCATCCATTCACATTTTAGTGCTTAATGCTGTTCTGTATGTGCATATATGCAGGGCACGGTTTGTGTTGCCAGATCTTGTTCGATGCTCTCTGTGTAGCTCATGTTTGCCCGCTGTGTTGAGATTAACGACAGAGCCGTGACAGTATTTCCCCGTCTCTCTGAGGACGGCTGAGATTACAGTAACGCCTTCAATGCTATGCTGGGAATATTTGCGGCGTGTTCATATTCGTCTGTTTGAGCAAAAAACTAAATCAACAGTCTAAATGATGCTCTCCAGCAGGAAGGAAGTGTGTGATGAGGCTGAACAATATAGCTGAAGAAATTATGCTTGTGTGTGTGTGTGTGTGTGTGTGTGTGTGTGTGTGTGAATATATTATATTCCAAGGACCTTATTTATTATTTTTAAATACTGCATGTAAAATGCAAATACTTTTTTGTTCAAAATAATTTATTTTACTCAAGTGATTTATTAAATCAGTGAATTAACCAATCAGAGGTATTATAAAGTGATATATATATATATATATATATATATATAAATGGAATAAAATAAACTTAAATTCACATCACAATAAAACTAAAATTATATATATATATATATATATAT
>JAUMHI010000057.1:17216876-17269815 GCA_032359435.1 Enteromius unitaeniatus | reverse complement strand
ACAATAAACCTAAAATTATATATATATATATATATATATATATATATATTTCAATTTTAGGTAATTCCAAAATAGTTTATGATTAAAATAACAAAAATAAAAAAATTAAATTAAACATAAATATAAAAAAAAAAAAAAAATTATGCAATTTATGTATGTGTACTGTGTGTATTCATTTTGTATATATAAAGACACACATACAGTATATATTTACAAAATTTTTAAATGTATATATTTATATTATATATAAATATATTTAATATATAAACACAACATATTGTTCTTAAATATAAGCATGCACGTGTGTGTATTTATATGTACATAATAAATATAGAAAGTACACAAACATATGTTGTGTACACAATAAGTACAATTATTTAAAAAAGGATTTCACTAAAATAAAAAGAGAAGTTTGATATAATCTAAAAACTCATATTTTTAATAAAAAAACTATAATGGTATTTCAGTGATATGAAAATAAACTGGAAGCAGTTCTTTTAAATGTTAGGCTCAGTAAACAGCCATGAAACTGATCAAATATATTAATCCTCTGTGTGTTGCTGTTCTTTAATGTTATTGTGTGTGTGTTTTCTCTCTTTCAGGATCTGAACTGTTTGATCGGGCGATATTTGACCCCGCTGCAGAAGGAGTCTTTCCTCACTCAGGATGAGGTGAGTCGTAGCGCTGCTGATGGTTTCATGTGATTATCAGCTGGAGAGCTGGAGCACACCTCCAGAACACAGAATGATATTTCATAATCATCCTGATGGAGAAAAGCGTGTAGGAGGACACAGAGACAAACACACACACGAGAAAGAAGAGGTAGAGTGGGAGGGAGACACAAAATGAGGAAAACTTACATCAGACAGAAGAGAGGAAGTTCTCAAACTTCTGCTCCTTTAATGCCCTACATATGAGAGCTGAGCTCATTATGCAGCAGAGATGTAGTTTGAGCAATATAGAGTGTCTCAAACGCTTGATACAGATACAATAGCTGGAGAGCAGTGTATATATTGTCCATATATATGTAACACTGGATCACAAAACCAGTCATAATTGTTTTATTTACACATCAGAGAGCTGAACATATAAACTTAATGCATGGGTTGTTTTAATTGCTTTTGATGTTGTCCCAATTAAGCTCTTACCATTGCACATTAGCAATCAAAAATTACGTTTTTACATATTTATATAGGTAACTTACAAAATATCTTCATGGAACGTAATCTTTAATATCCTACTGATTAAAGAAAAGTTATAATATTTATATGTACACAATGTTACTCACGTTTGATACTCAAGTAATTAGAAATACATGTATATATTAGTTGTATCATAACCTTGTGTGTATATGCATATATATATATATTAATTGTATTATAACTATATGATAAAATATAACTAAGCCTAAAACTGAAATATATGGACAGAAAAACATAAAAATAACAAATTAAAATGAAAGAAAAAAAGCTATTCATAAAAATAGAAACTGATAAAAAACGGTTTAATAACATTAAATGAGATGCACATAAAACTGTTGAAGTAATACATTAGCTTTATCTTTTATAACCTTGAAATAAAGTAAGCTAAACCAAATAATGCATTTAAAATTATTTAGACTTATTTTTTCAAAGAAAATGAAAAAATATTACAGCTTAAACCAAATGAAATTGATAATATAAAAAAATGAAAACTCTAATAGTAATGGTTTTAGTTTAAAAAAAAAACTATGTGTTGTAATTATTGTATTTGACCACATTAAATGTAATCCTGATAGCTGGACGTGCTGTTCGGAAACCTCCCGGAGATGCTGGAGTTTCAGGTGGAGTTTCTGAAGACCCTGGAGGACGGAACCCGACTGGTGCCGGACCTTGAGAAACTGGAGCGAGTGGAAGAGTTCAAGGTCTGTGGCTCTTTTGAGGCATATACCATGTTTGTTTGTGACACTCACAGGCATTCATGACAAGATTTGCCCAATGCAAACCATGACACCTGATGTATTTCTCTCAAAATCCCTCTCGTCTTACAGAAAATCCTCTTTTCTCTGGGCGGCTCGTTCCTGTATTATGCCGACCGCTTCAAAATCTACAGTGCTTTCTGTGCCAGCCACACCAAAGTGCCCAAAGTGCTGGTCAAAGGTACGTAAATCTCAGCTCAAAGGCGACCTTTCTGGGATTTTCACAGAGCCCTGCACCTGGGGGTCTGTAAATCTCACGTGAGCGTGTGTAATACCGTCCTGCCGTTGTGTGTGTGGGTGTCTGTGAGGTTGCTCTTCTTCGCTGGCTATTTTTATTATTTAACCGGGATTCGGCAGATTTGTGATGCTTACGCAACAGTGTTTTCCAGTAACTTAATGTGCTTGAAAACATTTTGTGCTGTATTGTGTAAAGCATGACAAATGTTATCTATCGCTATCAGTGCTGTGACAGGATAATCACGTCTTCTTGTGTTTGTGTCCTCTCCAGCAAAAACAGACGTGGCCTTCAAGGCATTTTTGGACGAGCGCAACCCCAAACAGCAGCATTCGTCCACGCTGGAGTCGTACCTGATCAAACCCATCCAGAGAGTGCTGAAATACCCCCTGCTCCTGAGAGAACTGCACTCGCTCACAGACCCCGACAGCGAGGAGCACTACCACCTGAACGGTGAGCATGCAGGCTGCAATTATTTAATTAAAAATACAATAAAAACTGTAAAATTGTAAAATATTATTATGCTTTAAAATAGCCATTTTTGATTGTAATATATTTTAAAATGAAATTTATTCCTGTGATGCGAAGCTGAATTTTGCAGATCATTACTCCGGTCTTCAGTGTCACATGATCCTCCAGAAATCATTATAATATGCTGATTTGCTGCTTAAGAAAGATTTCTGATATTAAATACACTGCTTAATTTTCTTATGGAAACCATGAAAAATTTACTTTCTTCTTGATACTTTGAGGAACAGAAATGTCAAAAGAAAAACTTTTGTAACATTATAAGGCCTGGTTTCACCGACAGGGATTAGACTAAACCAGGATTAGGCCATAGTTCAATTAGCACATTGAAGCTTTTTTGTATAAGCATGCCTTAGGGAAAACATTAGTGGTGTCCAACAAAGGCATTTATGTAGTTTTGAGTTCAGATAGTGCAAGCTTCTTTCAGTTGAAATGGCTCATACTTTTTAGATTAGGTGTAGATGTTTTACTGTCATCAGTTTAATGTGTCTTTGCTAAAAGCTTTTTTTCTTTAAAAAAAGTCTAGTCTAAATAAGATGTTATAACTCGAGATGTGTTTTAAAGCCATCAATATGAACTCTTGTTACAACCAGCTCTCAGAATCCGCTGCTATATAATTGACTTATGTAAACTGATATACAACATCTTTTCTCTGCTGTTGCAGTCGCAATGAAAGCCATGAACACAGTTGCCAGTCACATCAACGAGATGCAGAAGATCCATGAGGAGTTTGGAGCCGTCTTCGACCTCCTCATCTCTGAACAGACCGGAGACAAGAAAGAGGTTTGTGACCTTTACATCAGTTTACATCCAGTCGACATATTTGTATCACTCCACATGACCAATCCCAGTTCAGTGTTATGCTTCAATATTAACTGAAAAATTACTAGTTTTTGAGTTGCTCAGTATTCATTTATGTTTATGCAACTATTTTGGCTGCAAGTGTGTGAAGCTTGGGATAATACAGAACTTGGGTCACAGATTTCCAACCACATTTCATGCTCTGCAGCTGATTAAAAACTGTCAGATCATATTTTCTTCTTTATTCCTGGATTTACTGTCATCTGTCTGCACATTTAAATCTTATTATGTGAATGCAGTGAAACTTAAATTGCATAATGTGGCTGTGTCTGAATGATGCAGCCAGGGACAGACGAGATCCCTTCTGGATTGCAGATTGCGAGCTGTGTGTGTGTGTTGTGCGAGCTCTAACGGTGGCGTCTGCTATGATTACAGGTTGCTGACTTGTCTATGGGAGATTTACTCCTCCACACCAGTGTGACATGGATCAACCCATCCTCCTCACTGGGAAAGTGCAAGAAAGAGCCACAGCTGGCCACATTCGGTACGTTCTGTTCCCACACGACCTCAACTCATGATAGATAGATGGATGTACGGATGGATGTACAGACTTATAGATAGATGGATGGATGATTGTACGGACATATGGATGGATGGATGGTTGGATGGATAGGTAGGTAGATAGAAGGGTGGATGGATGTGTGGACGTATAGATAGATAGAGTATAGATAGATGGATAGATAGGGTGTAGATAGATAGTTAGAGTGTAGATAGATACAGTATAGATAGATGGATAGATAGGGTGTAGATAGATAGATAGTGTAGATAGATAGATAGATAGAAAGGGTGTAGATATACTCAGTATGGAGATAGATAGATAGATAGATAGATAGGGTGTAGATAGATAGTGTAGATAGAGTATAGATAGATGGATAGATAGGGTGTAGATAGACTCAGTATGGATAGATAGATAGGGTGTAGATAGATACAGTGTAGATAGATAGATAGTGTAGATAGATATAGATAGATAGATACAGTATAGATAGATAGATAGAGTAGATAGGGTGTAGATAGATGGATAGATAGTGTAGATAGGGTGTAGATAGATGGATGGATGGATGATTTTGTTTCTGAACTGAACTGAAGTGTGATGTTATGTGTTTCTCCTCCAGTGTTTAAAATGGCTGTGGTGTTCATCTGTAAGGATTACTCCAAACAGAAGAAGAAAATGGTGAGTGTTGTGATCTTAACCATGAGATCTGTTGAATATTTCAGCTGTGGATGTTACGCCCAAACACTCCTCTCTCTCTCTCTCTTTTCATGGCTTAGAGAGGTATTCAGCAGTTAACTGGGTGTTGTTTGGTGCAGTATCGTACAGCGCTCACACCCTGATCCCCATCAAAGTGATCAACTATTGACCGTTTTTCTCATCTGTTTCTCAGGGTGGTTCTCACAGAGCATCAGTCTCAGGTGAAGAGAGAGATCCGTTCCGTTTCCGTCACATGATCCCCACGGATGCGCTTCAGGTGCGCACACTGTCCAATACAGGTAAGCTCACCCGTGACCCCCGTCAACACACATGATGATGTCAGAGCCTATAGAGCTGATCATAGTGTGTCTGTGTGTGTGTGTGTGTGTGTGGTTTCAGATGGAGAGAGCGCAGCCGTGTGTGAGATCATCCATGTGAAGTCTGAATCAGAGGGACGACCAGAGAGAGTGTTTCAGCTCTGCTGCAGGTCAGTGTCTCTGGCACTAAAACTAAATATAAATATATATATATATATATATATATATACATATATTTTTTTTAAATATAGAAAAAAAAAAATATATATATATAAACATAATATATGTTTTATATATACCTGTATGTGTTTGTTTTTATATATACATAATAAATTTACAAAATAAACATATATTTATAAATATAAAAACTTTGTTTAATCATTTGACAGCACATATATATATATATCTTTAAATAAATGTAAAAAGTTAAAAACGAAAAATATTTAATATGTAAAATGAAAAATTAGAAGCAATATATATTTAAAAAAAAATTATTATAATAAACTAAATAAATTATATTTTATATTAAATAAATTCTAATAAAGATCATATATATTTTACCAAATATTTATATAAAAAAGAAAACTGTCACCATCTGGTGGAGGACTCTGGTACAGGCTCAATGCACATTTGTTATTGTTATGTGAATTACAAATACCAACCACAGTTATCTGACCCATCTGACAATATTGTGTCTTAAATTGTGTCTGCAGCTCTCCTGAGAGTAAGAAAGACTTCTTGAAGACGGTTCACTCCATCTTGAGAGATAAACAGCGGCGTCAGCTGTTGAAGACAGAAAGTCTTCCTCTCAGTCAGCAGTACGTTCCCTTCGGAGGAAAGCGCTTGTGTGCTCTCAAAGGAGCCCGACCAGCCATGAACAGAGCAGGTACACACAAAGATATACTCTTATTCTGCAAGGACACATGAATGAACTGATGTCTCTATAACACTAGATAATAAACAGTGGCTTAATGATTTGAGTTATTTATTTGATTCGTTCAGGAGTGTAGTGAATGGTTTATATTAATGAAAGTGATGTTCTTGTGTGTGTATGTTCTCAGTGTCTGCCCCGACTCGCACTCTGGGGCGCCGGAAACTGGTGCGGAACCGCTTCACCATCGACACGGACATCGTTTTCGACACAGAGCCTGACAGCGACTCGCCGGACTCCCAGCATGCTCAGCAGCAGGGCATCGTTCCAGCATGTGACACCGACCGCTGGGTGGAGGAGCAGTTCGACCTCCAGCGCTACGAGGAGCAGGAACAGGACGTGAAGGAAACGGACATCCTGAGCGACGACGACGAGTTCTGCCAGTCCGCTCTGAGCCCTTCCACCGACCCAGACCTGGAGGGACCGCTTTCCACCCTCTCGCTGGAGGGAGACACAGCCGAGGAGGAAGAAGAGGAGGAAGAGGACACCAAGAAGGACTACAAATCCCAGCATGCCAAGCTGTCTCATGTAGGGAAGCAGTGCGCCATGTCGGTGGCCAGTGTGGACGAGCAGGTGTCCGGTGAGGATATCTGGGTGCGACGGGACAGCAGCACAGAGAACGAGACACAGGATGACACCCAGAGCTGAAACGCATCAGAAGACATTAAGAAATAATTCACTCCAAAATTCTAATCTGCTGAACGTTTATTCACCCTCAAGTTTGTTTCTTCATCAGATTTGGAGAAATGCAGCATTACTCAGCAATAGATGCTCTGCAGTGAATGGGTGCCGTCAGAATGAGAGTCCAAACAGCTGATAATCCACACCACTCCAGTTCAGCAGTTAACATCTGGAGAAGACAAATGATGCATGTTTGTGTTTGTTCATTTATCAGACTCTTTTATCCAAAGCAACTTACAATTGGGGGATACATCAAGCGATTCTTAGATATTAATTCTGGCGGCACCCATTCACTGCAGAGCATCCACTGCTGCAATGCTACATTTCTCCAAATGATGAAGAAACAAACTCCTCTACATCTCAGAGGACCTGAAAGCGATTACATTTTCAGCAAATTGTCATTTTTGGGTGAACTATTGCTCGCCAGTCAAATACATCAGCCGGTGCATGACAACAGTTTCTCCATGCTAATACTCCGAATGTTAGACATTCCTTTCAAAGTAGCTGTAAGATATGACGCTTTAAACACATTAGATGAGCTCTACGTGTGTGCTGTGGCCAATCAGAAACCGCAGGAAACGTGGTGGTACAATCAATAGAATTAGAATTGCACATTCATCGTTGGCAGCCAACGTCTGCCAAACATTTCTGTTTCGTTCTTGACGTCGTTAATTCCAAAATAAAGGCTGGGATTTATTTATTATGTCCTTCAGATGTAAGAAGAACGACAGCCTCACTTTTTTCCTTATTTTTGTTCAGCGTCGTCTCGTATTTGTACAGAGAAGCTGCAAGCGCCTTTTCCCCCCTTTGAGTTGTAAATATTTCTTTGCGGTTTATCTGGAATGTACATACTGAGCGCTATTCTGACCTGAAATCTATGTCAATTGAATATTCATCGAGTCGTTGTGTTGAATAGCGATTTAGATCTCAGGTCAAAATAATGCGGAATGAATTTTTATGATTACGTTTTTTTACAGCTCACTCTAGGTCACTATGTCCTGTTTTACTTGAATTTTGTTGATAAATGCAATATGATTTTTAGACTGTTCTGTTCCTGTTTAAATGGTTTGTTGTGGTTCAGCTCTACATAATGACCCACGATTTAAAATCACGCTTATAGAAGACGATCCGAGCCCTTACAGACAAAGTGGATTTTTTTTGCTTTCTTTTTTTTAAAATCTCAAATTTAAACTTTGGTTTCATGTTTATAAATCCCCAAATTTGCTAAATGCAATCAAGAGAAGCCACTGGAAAATATTTTGGATGATATTGAATTTGAAAACGTTCCCATTGAGCTACGTTTTTATTTTGTATATAGAGCTGTGGATTGATATTATATCAAATAAATTGGTTTCGTACATATCAAAGACCAGTCCCCTGTAATTTGTGGATGCTTCTCGGTCTCCAGTATGTCTTTACACATTTACAGCCGTGTTAACAAGAAGCACTCCGGCTTGTGTGATCTTGCCCTTCATGTGTAAATGTCAATGATAGTGGAATTTGAGTTGTACGGCTCCACTCTGGATTGATGACAGATGGAAGTGCCAGGATGGCTCCGGGGCTGAATGTTTGAGCGGAAACTCTGGAGTCAAGAGTGAAGCAATCAATCTCTCAGAGGTATACGAGCTGATAGAGCCAGCCTGACATCATCAGACCACACGCATCAGCATCTTCATTTAGAATTCCTGAATAAATTACTAGAATTATTTCAATTTAGTAATGTTTTTAAACTGTATCATTCAGTTCAGAGTCAACTATATCATTAAGGTAGATGTAAACCGGTGTTCAGGTCATGTAAGCGTTTCACAGTTTTGATATTAGATAATGTTCGATTTTTGTTGTTTCAGTAAAATGTATTGCTTATATTAGGTTTTATATTATTTATTTGTTTAATTAAGATATTATGTGGTATATCTAATTATAGTTTTATATATATATATATATATATATATATATGTATATATATATATTGGACCATCACCGCCTCCCAATGGTCAATTTGGGTACCATGCTTTTGTGCAAAATATTTTTATAGGTCTACTGTTCTGCGCATATGAAGTATGCTAAAACATTATATTGTGCATATATGTTTTAGCAGAATATGTGAAAAATCGACTCAAAAGCGAGTAAGTTCATCACTATGGTACTTTTACGTTCAGAGGTGGACAAAGTGCACAAATCCATTACTTGAGTCAAAGTATAGACACTACTGGTCAAATATTACTCCATCACAAGTAAAAGTTGTCAACAAAAATGTTTGCTTAAGTGAAAGTATAGAAGTACTTGCTTTTAAAATAATCATAATCAAATTCTTATGAGTAAAATATCTGTCCGTCTGCCTTTGGGCTAATTGTGATATGCTGAGAAGATGAATAATGAATGTTTTTTACATTTTAATGACTTCTGCTGAGAAAAGGTTAGTTTATCAAGTTTCTACAAGTAGAAAATTAACAGTGGTTTTACAAATAAAACTTTAATCATCGCCACACTAACCATAGTAAAACTTGCCACATTTCGAGCTTAAAACGTGGTAGTAATAGGTAAGCACGTGTTTACCACGTGAAAATCCTAATTTACGTGTAACGTAAATGTAACGAATATAACAACGTGTTGTAGATGCAAAATAAATGAATACCTTATAATTAATAAACTGAATGCTTAGAATCATTTCTGTATATTTTGTAGTTTTGATGTTGACGGTGCAGTTCCTCACAGATGCGCACAGGCGGCAGCAAACACTGTAAATATGCAAATATCTGAGGAGCGTGTCTTCATCGACCTTAAATGTAAATAATGCAACATATTGTGTATTTTTTTTTATCATGTATTAATGCAAGAAGTGAAGCATCTCTACCGTGAGGTTAAATAGGTGAAGTGCTGTCTTGTAGGAAAAGTAGTGTTGAGGGATGTGATGTTAAATGTCCCTCTTGTTCTCTGACTGAGGCTGGACGTGAGTTGATATATGAAACTCAGTCTCAGCGGTCTGACCTGTCGGACAGGTTTGAAAGTTTCTGTTGACTTACAATGGACCTCTAACCGCTTATAGCTTACTTTGTTTTACAGGAACATTAGTGACATTTTAGCCCAGGTGAGGCACGCTTCTGCTCCCTGAGCTCCTGTTAACAAACTCAACTGAAAAATGAAACATAACAAAAAATGCATATTTACAATGAATTAAAGTACCAGATCATGGTTATGAAACAAATTAGCCCCTATATTCCTTAGCTGCTGGTGTTTATTAATATCACATATTTAATTCCCCCTCTTAAACTGAAATATAAATACACTTTTGTTTCTGAAATGAGATTATGCAATATATGCACAATAATCACACAGCATCAGCTGTCCGATGAAAGGCATCTGTCACAAAAGCCTGTTGTTCCTCATATTTTCACTTTGGCAGCTCAATGCATGGATTATTTGACGTGTCGAAACCGTTTCGAGGGGAAAAAAACCTCTAGTTATCCTCAAATGTAAGCATGAATAAAAAGCCAAAGAGATTCTGATCAAATATAATCACTTAGAATTAAATGAGCTTTCTTACAGTTTGATTTATTAATTATTCTAAGATTTAATAATCATTATTAAGTGGCACTTAATGAATGCTTCCATTAGCTGTAGTTGTACTCTCTTGAATGAACATTTCACTAATAGTTTCTTAAATAACTAAGTCGTATTTGCTCTACTTACGTATTTATGCATATATTTTCACATTTTTCAGTTTTCAAGATGTGTTCTGATGTGCAAGATCTGGATCAGAATAAAGGTGAGTAAATAATATGAAAACTAACCCTCTAACCCTGTGGTTCTCAACCTATTTGACCTTTTGACCCCCAAAGATTTTAGGGCCCTACATGTAAAGCTATATGTATTTGTGTGTGATATATATAAATATTAGTGCTGTCAAATGATTAACTTTGTTTGCTTAATATATCATTAACACATGCATGTATATATATATATATATATATATGTTTAAAAAAAGTGTTTGATATATGATATATATAATATGATATAAATGATGTGAATATAAATATACGCATGTAAATATTTCCAAAATACAGCATATGCTATATGTGTGTTTTTATAATAAATATACACAATGCACACACATATGTGAACAAAAACGTTTATTTGGATGCAGTTAATCATGATTAAACATCTAAAATTGGTTATCATGTTTTTTAATGAAATATACTTTCTAAAGGTATAATTATGATTTTAGAAGTGTGATAATGAGGTTACAATTATTCATACAATGCATTATGAGGTGCATTACAAGGAATAATTAACGCAATGAATTTAAGTGTTGGCTAAATCCGGTGCATTTTGCATATTGAATGTATTATTAATGTGCGTTGTCCCTAAAATAAATAAATGAAATGGAAAGTATGTATAAAAGCCTATAGATGAGGAATTTTTATTCATTTCTATCACAATTCACAATTCCCTCAAATATCTACATTTTCAAAACCTTTAACCGTTTAGAGAAGGAAATAATATTAATATTTAGCTAGTTTTTAAAATGCATTATTATAAATAATATATTTAATAAATAAATATAATTTAAAATATAGATTTTTTATTATTTTGGTTTACATTATTTTATATTTAATGACATTTAAAATGATTTAAAACATTTGTATTTGAAACTATTTTATGAAGTTTTTCAATTTTAAATGTGTTCATATTTGAATTCATCGTGTGTTTATTTTATCAGCGAGATCAGTTACTGCTCGAAGTCTAAAACAAAACCATTTCAAAACTTTGTCATCAGCCGCCAGAAACCTGTGTTACTGCATAGCGCTGATGGACAAACCCCTCCTATCTGATTCCCGTCGGATAACCCGTGTACATTTGATCAAACACGCTGCGTTTCTCCTCACTTCTGCCGTCATGAGGGCTAAGCTGGAGATCCTGGCTCTGGTTCTGGGCACCCTCGGCCTGGTCGGGACCATCACGGTGACCGCCATTCCCATGTGGAAGGTGACGGCCTACATCGGGGCCAACCTGATCGTGATGGAGACGCTGTGGGAGGGGTTATGGATGGCCTGTATACGGCAGGCGGACATCAACATGCAGTGCAAGGTCTATGACTCTCTGCTCATTCTGCCGGCGGACATCCAGGCGGCCCGCGGGCTCATGTGCGCCTCCATCACTCTCTCCGTCCTGGCTGTCCTG
Source organism: Enteromius unitaeniatus (assembly GCA_032359435.1). Taxonomy (NCBI): domain Eukaryota; kingdom Metazoa; phylum Chordata; class Actinopteri; order Cypriniformes; family Cyprinidae; genus Enteromius; species Enteromius unitaeniatus. The sequence continues at coordinate 17,257,935 of JAUMHI010000057.1, read as the reverse complement.
GTGTCCGTCTGCGGGATGAGGGGCACGGACTGCTGCCAGCGTGACGGCCGGGGTAAGAACGTGGTCCTGCTGGTGGGCGGGTGTCTGTTTGTGGTCGCCAGCCTCGCCACTCTTCTTCCAGTCTCCTGGTCCACTCACTCCATCATCAGAGACTTCTACAACCCTATGGTGGTGGAGGCGCAGAAGCGGGAGATTGGACAGGCGCTGTATCTGGGCTTCGCCACGTTCATGTTCCTCCTGATCGCGGGGGTCATACTGCTGTGCCGTCACAGGAAGGATGAGGAGGAGGAGAAGTCGTATGTGGCAGTGGAAAAGGACAAGGTGGGAATGAGCATGCTGAAACGGACACCTTCTTCTGACACGTACCGGAAGAGTCAGTACGTCTGACCTCACTACACTTTTCTTTTTCTTGAACTGCGTTTATGTTTCTTGGCCGTATTACATCACATGTTCCTCATTAACTAACTTAGTCTGATGATATGATTGTATATTGTATTTTCAATATTTTGTGTAGTAGTTATGTTCTTGTGCATCCACAAACATATGATTTTCTTACTGTTAGATCATTTTTTATTTTATATTTAAGATGAGTAAATGAAGAATGAGACTAAACAAGCTGTCATTGTAATCTTTAAAATATGAATATGTGTATTATTTGCAAAAATAGTAAATTAAATTATTTGGTTTTTTTAATTAAATATTGTATTATTTATGTATTTACTTATAGCCTAATTAAATATATTAGTATTATATATTATAATAAATGGTTGTATTGTGTATGTGTGTATACATATATGTTATTACTTAATAAACATTGTACTGTAAAATATTAAGGAAATTGATTTATTGTAGTTCTGTGTTTGTAGGAAAATTATAACATTGACTTCTGCATCCACAAATAAAATCTATAAATGTCTAAATTACGAAATTGTGATTGAGTAAAAAAGCTGTCAGTGTAATCCATAATAATGCATTATTTGTGCAAAACCATTTTTATAAATTATTAATATTCTCTTATTTATGAATTAATTAATTATTAATGAAAAAACATTTAAGAAGTGTTCAGTTTATGTATTAAATATATTTGGGTAGTTGACGTATCAATGTGTCCTTTAGTGTGACAGAAAAATGAAAAAAGTAAATAAATACATTATTACATATAAAATAAACCTCTTTCGGGCTTTTTGTAACTCTACGAATGAAGATACTTTTTTCTCATATTTCTGTAATTTTTTTTGCTGTCACACCATAGGACACAGTCCAATTTTTATACATAATAAATATATACTGCACACACACGTATGTTATGTAATCAAAAACTTATTTTGGATGTGATTGATCAGGATTAATCTTTTGAAAGCTCTATATAAGAAATATACTATATAGTAATTGTACTATTGCAGTTGTAATATTTAAAATGACAGTTAAAAATGAATAATAATAACGTTGGTGTTGTGTGTTTCTCAAAGAAACTGATTTGTCTTTCCATTTGAAGCATAGTTCTTTAATTTCAGCATGCTACACCTTTTATTTGAAAAACAATTGCATCAGTCATATTTACTCCACAGCAGACAGGACGAGAAAACATGCTGTCTGCATTCGCTGATTTGCATCTGACACGCTCAGAACACTTCAAAACTATTTTAACACCCACATGCATTTATTCACTGTACTATAAGTGAAACTAAATGTAAACCACACTGACGATTGACTGCTGTTAGACAGATGGACACTGTCTCTCTGTGTGTGTGTGTGTGTGTTTCAACACTTAAGCCTCTCAGGTTCCACCTCCATCATTTGTCAGGTTCTAGTTCAGTATGTTACCTGGAAACGCTGTGATACCTGTAACTCACCTGACCTCTCACTGACACACAGCAGCAGATCAGGGACAACAACAGAGAAAAAAAGTTTGGTTTCAGAAGATGCATATCTCAAACCCTGCTTAGATTTGCCAAGATATTGAAGCTTGCAATCATGTCAGAGATCTCAATATGAACATGATTTCCTTGTTTTTCCTCAATAAATTCAGGGAAAACATGAGACCAATCTAAAATGTTATTGAAATTTTCATATATATACATTTACATTTATATATATTTTTAATTATAATTATTTTATTTTTGGTCTTGAAAAAGATCTTATATTAAAAGTTATATTTAATTACATTTTAATTTATATAAATACACACACACATGCATGTATATATTTCAGAAAAAATGTTTGTACATATTAAATGTATTTATTTGTAATATAAATGATGTATAAATTATATAAGAATAGAATGTAGATATATCTAATTCTTATCGACACAGAACACACATATATGTGACCCTGGAGCACAAAACCCGTCTTTGGGGTCTGTTTGTAGCCATAGTCAAAACTACATTGTATGGGTCAGAATGATTGATTTTTCTTTTTTTGCCAAAAATCCTTAGTATAGTAAGTAAAGATCATGTTCCATGAAGGTATTTAGTCAATTTCTTACTAAAAATATATTAAAACTTAATTTTTGATATATATATTTTCAATATGCATTGATTAGATTTTCATTTGAGAAATTTAAAGGTGATTTTCTCAGCATTTAGATTTTTCTGTACCCTCAGATTCCAGATTTTCATACAGTTGTATCTCGGTCAAATATGCCCTATCCATCTAAATCATACATCAATGGAAAGCTTATTTATTCAGCTTTCAGATCATATATAAATCTTATTTTCGGAAAATTAACATTTAGGACTGGTTTTGTTGTCCAAGGTCACATATTACGTTTTAAACAAAACTTTTGTTTTGTATGCCATTAATACTGATTAATGGTTTGGCAGCACTATATTAATTAAGGAAACATTCCCAAAACCTATATTGTGCTTGCATTCTGTTCTGAGGATAATAGTCAGATTTAGAAGCCCCCTAATGGTAGAATTGGTAAATGAAACACATTTCAAGTATCACCAGTTTCCTTCGAGCTGTTTATCAGATTCTTCAGGAGCAGGTGAACCAGTCTGTTCACATAACATCATTAACATTTTTCTTGTCTGTAAATACTTGTCATCTGGATCATCCGGTCTCAGTTGAGAAGCACCACAGTGAATGAGAGCAGCGTCGCATCTGTGTCTGATCCTCTGTCGTTTTGTCCTGGCACCCGACCACTATGTCTTACGCTGGGTCTTATGCGGCCAAATCGTACGCGGATAAGTCCTACGCGGACAAATCGTATGGAGGCAGCGTGTACACGGGATATCCAGATGAGAAGTCGGCGAAAGAGGCGCACGATGAGCAGCTGAAGCGCGAGAAGAGAAAGAGACAGGAGTCAATCTGCTGCGAGGTGGTCGCGCTGCTCATCGGCTTCATCGGACTGATCGGGGTCGCCGCCGTCACGGGCCTCCCGATGTGGAAGGTCACGGCGTTCATCCAGGAGAACATCATTGTGATGGAGACACGCTGGGAGGGATTGTGGATGAACTGCTACCGGCAAGCCAACATCCGCATGCAATGCAAAGTCTATGATTCTCTGCTGTACCTCCCGGCTGACCTCCAGGCTGCCAGGGGTCTCACTTGCTGCTCCGTCGCTTTGACCACCTTCGCCTGCATCCTGTCGGCCGTCGGCATGCGCTGCACCCGTCTGGTAGACTCCCGTCCCAAGGTCAAGCACATTGTTTTGGTGACTGGAGGGGTCTTGTATTTGGCTGGCTGCTTGACCATCATCATTCCCGTGTCTTGGACGGCTCACGTGATCATCCAGGATTTCTACAACCCGCTGTTGATCGACGCCCAACGAAGAGAGCTCGGAGAGGCTTTGTACATCGGATGGGTTACTTCAGCTTTGCTTTTCTGCGCCGGGGTGATTCTGCTCTGTCGACATGCACCACGGACTCAGGATAAAGAGGACATGGCTGCCGTTCTGTATCGGGCCGGATCGGCTCCCTATAACTACCCCTACGGACCCGGATACGGATACCAGCCTACATACGGATACCAGCCCGGGTATCAACCAGCCTATTCTCCTGTCCCGACAGTTTATAACCCTCCAAGATACTGAGACACATAGTGAGAGCTGTGCTTTAGCACTAAAATCTTCTATACTGTATAGAGACCCCAATACAGAAGTTGAGTTGGGAAGAATCTGCATGAGAATTCAGAAGAAAGCAGGACTGATGGAGCCTCAGTTGATTAAATGTGACTGTATATGTGAATGCTAGTTTTTACATGATTTGAATGCATTTCCTTCTTGTCTAAATGACTCTTTGTAATTTGCACAGAAATAATAGAAAAACAGCAACATGTGGTATTTTTCCACACAGCATTTAACTGTGTATGTGTGACTTAACATCGACTCTTTGATAGGATTGTGTTTGTTTTTCACTTTGTCCATTTTTATAGCACTGGATTGATTGTAATTGTATAAAATAAATATGTGAAAATTACTAGTTCCTGGTCTGTAGTCTTAAAATATTCCCTTCCTGGATTTGACGAGGTCATTTTGTTGTTTTGCTCTTCGACACTGGTCGAACCAGTTGAGGTGGTTTTTCAGTCTATGTTTTTCTTCTGTTGTTCCACAACCTCAAAACGTCACACCCATAATGCAAATTCACCAGCAGACATGAGCGACACTGGCTGTGTGACCAAAAAAGACGTGTATGTGATCTGAAAAAGTCAACACTTTTGCAAAACAATGTTCCAAAATCTGCACTCGCTGATAAAACAAATGTACTCAATAGCCATCTTACAGAGAACAAAATCTTAATATTTGCACGGTCTGAAGAAAATGCTTAATACTTAAGGCTTAAAGATTGCTGGGGTGTTTCTAGATGTTATGACAGGTTTCTAATCTCGCATAGCCGGACCATCAGACTGACAGAAGAAGGTTTGGGAACCTTGACCTCTTTGAATGGATAAGGCCCACCCAAAAGGTCAGAGAAGTGAAGCAACCAATCACGTTTCGTTTAGGTAACGTTTAGGGCTTGGAAATGTCCCTACAATAACCGGTGTATACTATAAAACTCTTGAACAAATTTGAAAAAGTCCATACTTTTGAGTAACATACTTTAGCATTAAGTTGATCCTGATAAGCACTCAATATCACAGTTGTAAACATGACAGCCTTGTTTCCAGACGGAACGCTAAAGAATGCGACACGCACATCTCTCAGAAATTTTGTAGAATTTGACCAATCAGATGACGACTTCAAAACTGCTGGAGTGATTCCAGTTTTGTGTGCTGTATGCATAAGACATTGAGCCAATGTGATTCCTAGGGTCTTCTGAATCTAAAAAAACACTCCGCGTTGAATGGAAATGCAAAAATCCTCAATAGTTGCTACGATGATGCTATGCAGCTGCAAATGTGTTTTGAGCAGTTACTATGTAGCTGAAACCATGCAGAAACATTCTAAAGAAAAAAATGTAAAGACCTGCATAGTAACACTCTAGCAACCACAAAGTAGCATCCCAAAAAATATATATTCAGAACCCCTTTGCAGCTTCATAGCAACTCCATAGCAACTGCATAGTAGCATTCCATAAAGCACTCACAACACCTTAGCAGCTGCATGGCCACAGTAAAGTGCTAAAAACCACTCAGGATCAAATGAAACAGGACATGCAGATTCATCACGTCAGCACATTCTATTTATGCAGGCCTTTGCATTGCATTGTGATTCTCTCTAAAATGGAGAAAGACGTAAGTCAGGAGAGAAGATCGGTAGAGTGAATTATTTTGTTTTTCTTTTCTTTGCACAAAAAAACTATTCTTCATTGCAAAACTGAAGTTGAGCCACATGGACTGTTTTATTGATGTTTTTGCTATGTTTCTGGATCTGGGATCATTTCAGTTGTGTTGATGTCTGTGGAGAGTCAGCTCTCTGATATCATCAAAAATATCTTCATTTCTGTTCAGAAGATGAACGAAGGTCTTATGGGTTTCGGACGACATGAAAGTGAGCAATTAATGAAAGAATATTAATTTTTGGGTGAACTAACCCTTTAACTGCTTGCCCACAGAGATATACTGTGTCATCTGTCCAGCTCACTGCTAAATTGTCCAAATTTATTCACAAAACGGTATTACTCAAACTATTGACAGACATATAAAATATCTGGCAATTGCTTAGGCTTTGGGGGGGTTTGATTTTCAGCAAGTTTTGCCTCTGAATAGCTCAAAACTGAACCCTTCAGAATGATCCCTGCCACCAAATATAAGTTGAGGACCTTAACAATATTCTGAATCAAACAGAGTGGTCCTGGCTGAAAACATCAACATAAAGCTATCAGCTGACTTCACAAATGTTCCTCTGGACATATCGGACAGCAATTTAATGAGCCGCAACATGAATGGTGTTAAACATTGATGGCAGTCCGGAGCTGTTGTGTGTTTGCCTATCTATCTGTTCTGTAACCCCTCCAGCTGCATTTCCTCACTGAACAGGATCTCTACCAGAAAACGCTGCTTGCTGAGCAAACATCAACACGGCAACAAGCTCCTCCTCCTCCTCCCCCTATGGCACAAAACCAGGCACAAACACTTTCAGAGGGGATATGATTACATAGCAACCAGCCCTGGCGTTCCCTCCCTCCCCTGAGCGAGAGGGCGGAGGCTGGGAACAGGTGAACACCTATCATCTCCCAATCCAGCGGGATGCAAAACCTCACGGTTGAAACCAGTCCTCACTCTTTAGGCTCCTGTAATCATGGCCAACGGCGCCCTGGAGATCGTGGGAATGTGTGTGAGCCTGATCGGCCTCATCGGGGCGGCGGCCAGCACCGGGATGCCGATGTGGCGGGTCACAGCGTTCATCGGGGAGAACATCATCGTGATGGAGACCCGCTACGAGGGCTTGTGGATGAACTGCTTCCGGCAGGCCAACATTCGGATGCAGTGTAAGGTGTACGACTCTCTGCTGGCGCTGTCTCCAGACCTCCAGGCTGCTCGGGGGCTCATGTGCTGCTCCGTGGCGTTGACCGGGCTGGGTTTACTAATCGCCATCGCCGGGATGAGGTGCACGGCGTGCATCCAAGGGAACGACCGCGCAAAGCGGATGATTCTGATCATCTCTGGCTGCATGATCCTAGCGGGTTGCCTCTGCTGCCTCATTCCCGTCTCCTGGACCGGACACGCCATCATCCAAGACTTCTACAACCCCTTGCTCATCGACGCCCAGCGTAGGGAGCTCGGGGAGGCCTTGTACATCGGTTGGGTGTCTTCCGCCTTCTTATTCGCCGGTGGGTGCATATTCACCTGCTGCAGCGGGCCCCTGGATAAGGGCCCAGATCCCAGATACATGTACAACAGGAACCCACCCTATGTGGCCTATCAGCCACAGCCCGTGGCCTACCACCCTCAACCACGCTCAGTGTACAGTCACCCCTCCGGGCCACCGTCATTCATCGAGCAGTCTTACCAACCGTCCAGACAGCAGTCGTTCATTCAGCCTTCTAGGCAGCAGTCGTTCATACAGCCGTCCCGACATCCATCCGCCCGCAGCGCCGTGGCTTATCTCTGAAATCCAGCTGGATGTGTGTTTGTGTGGAAAGGACAAACTTCTAACCACAAGTTTTTAAAAAAAAACTTTTCCCCCTCTTTTTGGCTATGTTTAGATGTTATTTTTAATCATAATATCTATGCAGGAACAGATGGAAAGGACTTCTAACCAAAGCTTTTTTTTTTACAAGGTAAAAATATTTGTAATTATGTAAAAAGGTTTACATTTTATTTTAAGGTGTCTTTGTTACAGTGTAATTATACATACTGATTAATAGTAATTAATTACATATACTTACTATATGATTAGGGTTTTTCTAAGGGTAACTTGCATGTAATTTATTGTTATTATAATAGTAAGTACATGTAATGTGTGTAACAAGAACACCTTAAAATAAAATGTTACCCATTTTAAATGTAATAAACTTAGGCCTACATTAAATTTTTTTCCCGTTTTATTCTTAATAATGCTTTCTATTACCATTTCAATTTTGGCTTTTTAATGTCTAAGTAGACGCAAATGAGAGAAAGAAAGGATGAACTTCTAGCCAAAAATAAATAAAATGAATAATTACAAATAAACATAACACATTTACATGGCCTACATTTAACATTATTCTGTTCATTTCTTGGGAAGGTTTATGATAGAATTGAAATATAGTTTATGGCACTGTTTAAATGTGTAAGTAAGAGGACTTTAAGAACTGTGACTGAGATGAAGAATTGTTTTTAAAGATTTTTTGTTGTTGTTTTATATGATTCATTGTAAAGTACAGATAACAGATCATACCTCAGGATGTTGTAAACTATGTTACTTGAGGTATTTTTGTATTATCTGAAAGCTGTCTAAAATAGAAAATAAGTGTTTAATATTCAGATATTATGTTTTTTATGTAAATATCGAGCCACAAAAAATGATTTAATTCAATAAACAAGTAAAAATATTTGTTATCTTTTTGCATCTACAGGAAGTTTTAAGATGGTGTTCTGGTTTCTGCTGTGTATTTGCACAGTAATAGTTCTCAGAAGAAATCTGTTCATCTCTATGCTTCAGAGGATATGTTTTCTCAAAAAGTCACGGACTCTGAGTTACAGGCAGGTGCTGAATTTGGTGCTTTAGTTCAGCTCAGTGCGTTCAAGATCTTTATGCCCTGCAGCTTCAAATAAAGAAAGCCGCAGTGAAACGTAAGACGACTATTGTCTTTGGCGTGTCTGACACACCCAGAGAATGAGTCACACAAGAGCTGCTTGTTAGTGTAGTAGTGTTACAACAGAACCAGGAAACGGATCAGAACTGATATTTAGCCGGGAAATCTGAGGAATCCACACCCACACATGAAAACTGAACAAGCAGCTTTAAAGTTTTAACTGCATACTTTTGGACAGACTAAAGTCTGACCCGTTTCACTGAGAACTGTTATAACTAGACAGAGTGCATCAGTTTTTATTTTATTTATTTATTTTTCAGAGCAGATGAAAAATAGCATGAACATAATGAATGAAATATTAAATTGATTATATAAATAAACCAGTGCCTTACACAACAAATGCAAAATTGGTGAACTTTGCATTTTAAGGAATTGTATTATTTTTAGTGTTGTTTATACTATTATAGTACTTATTAGCTTTTTAAATATATTTAACATTTTTATTTTCAGTTTTGTTTTAGTAAAATTTTGTGCTTTTTTTTATTTGTTTAATATTTCTATTTAGCTTACATTTATTTTATTTCAGTTACATTGCTTAATCTCATATTATTTCAGTTTCACCTGCAGTATATATTTTATTTCAATTAACAAATTCGTTTTTTTATGGTTTTAGTACAACAACATAGGCTTAAATGTAAACGAAATGTAGGCAGCAACTTGTTTGGTGAGATTATTTTGTTGTTGTCCTTTATAAAGAACACAATCCCAGAATGCACTCTGATGATCTCATTAAAGTCAAAAAATATATAAATGCATTTGCGTTTGATCAAATCAAATGATTTGGTCATTTTTTAAGCAAATTTAGAGTATATGCGCACTGTATTTTTATGATTATTAGGGTATTGCATTATTACCTATGCAATATGTTGAGCATAGAACAAGTGTGTCCTATTTCATTGATATTTTTGTGAAGCAAAAAGTTGCTGAGTGTTCTCAATCACTTATGTGGATCAATTTCAGTGAGGGTGCTCTTTTTAAAAAAGAAGGTAGTAAACAGCAAGTCAGCCCACAGATTTTAAAACAGGTATTATCTCATATACATAGTGGTGACCTAAGTTCAGGCTGCTAACTAATGCAAAATATGTGGGTCATCAAAAAGCTTGTGCTTTGGATAAAATGTATGATAAACTATAATAATGAGATTAAAAACAGTTCATGCTTTTAGCATCAACCAAACATAGTTAACAGAACTGTAGGTTGCAGCCCAGTTGGTCGCAGACTATGCTCTTTATTTTTAAGGTACGTTTAAGGACGCGGCCATATTTGTTGGAGGCTTCCGGTTTCTCTGGCTTCCGTCAATTTTTCCTGCTTAAATGCCCATATGCGGCTATATATTGTAAATTGGTATTGCCTAGTAAGGTGGATAAAAGACACTCGTATCAGCTTCCAAAGCGCTAGTTAAACATCCCTGACAGAACTAACTTACCTGTAACCAGATTGGCGAAGCGTCTCCCTCTAGTGTTGAAGTGTAAGAACTGTCTTAGTCAAGGTCATCTGTTCATTTCAGAGTTTGAGTTTGTTTATGTGAGAGAGACCTTGTTAACAGCATATATAACCACTGTACAGTAAACACACCATCAGCATCTCCAATTACCCTCATCATCCTCAACCAATCAGAGTACAGCTATGCCACTCTCCCATAACAAAGAGAGTAACTTTGTCATTAATCCGTTGAAGCACATAATATCACTTTTTTGTGGACTGTCCTCTGGGAACAACATTTACTACATCTAACACTCCTGTGTTTTGCTCGAGGCTGGATTTGGACATTAAATCTCTGTCCAAAAGGATAATCTCTTTTCAGAACAGGGTGAGTGGATTCATTCATTTGTAGTTCTGTGTCATCTGAGGAGACATTTTTTTTCAATTTTTTTGTTAAATGTAATGTATTACTGCGATGCAATTACTCATTACTCCAGTCTTCAGTGTCACATCTTTCAGAAATAGTTCTAATATGCTGATTTGCTGTGCATTTCTTATTTCCAAGAAATAAGAATGCCAAGAAATAGCATTCATTTAAAAACAATTTTCAGTCTTTACTGCAACTTTACTGCAACAAAGGGTTAGTTCACCCCAAAATGAATATTCTGTCATTAATTACTCACCTCATGTCATTCCAAATGTCGTTCCACCCTCATGTCAACCCTCTATAGACAGCAACATAACTGAAATGTTCCAGGTCCAGAAATGCAAATACACCGATAAAACAGTCCATGTGCCATCAGTGACTCAATTAGTTTTGTGAAGCTACGAGAATATGTTTTTGTGCAAACAAACAGGAATAATAGTTTACTCAACCATTCTAAAATTGTGGGAGACGTAACTGAGGAGAGAATGGTTGGGTAAATTGTTATTTTTGCTTTTTTTGCATTATAAGTTGATCCACTGATGTCACATGCACAGTTTTTCTGATGTTTTTACTGTGTTTCTGGAGCTGGGATCATTTCACTTGTGTTGCTGTCGATGGAGGGTCTGATAGCGCTCTGATTTCATCAAAATATCCAAAGACGAATGAAGGTCTTATGGGTTTGGAATGACATGAGGGTGAGTAACTAATGACAGAATTTTCATTTTGGGGTGAATTAACCCTTTAATGCATCCATGCTGAACAAAAAAACCATACCATGCATCTTAGTGCAAATGTTGTGACTAGTGCTGTAAATTTCAAATAGTTTCATATAGGCTATTTATTAAAGTAGATATTTTGGCAGTGGCTTTAAAAATTAAAAAATTGACTTAAAAGCATTTGTCTGATGATGTTAAAAACTTGACCGATTAAAGGCAAGAAGCGTCCTGTGCCAAAAGCCTCTCATGTAACCAATTATGTCTGTTTCTCTACTTTTAGGGAAACCGATGTCAAAAGCGTGAGGTCAATGATGGTTCAGGGCAAGTGTGAACTCATCGCTCTGTGTCTGGGCATCATTGGTCTGATCGGCTCGGTGGCCGTCACGGGTCTTCCCATGTGGAAAGTGACGGCGTTCATTGGTGAGAACATCATCGTGATGGAGACGCGCTGGGAGGGTCTGTGGATGACGTGCTTCAGACAGGCCAACATCCACATGCAGTGCAAAGTCTACGACTCTCTGCTGTTCCTGCCGCCGGATCTGCAGGCGGCCCGTGGCTTGACGTGCTGCGCTATGGCTCTGTCTGGAGTCGGGATGCTCGTGTCTCTCGTGGGCCTCCATTGCACGTTGTGTCTCAGAGATCAACCTCGGACTAAAAGCCTCATTGCAATGGCTGCGGGGGTGATGCAGATTTTAGCATCCATTTGCGTAATCATCCCAGTCTCCTGGACGGCCCACACCATCATTAGAGACTTCTACAACCCTCTGCTGATTGACGCCCAGCGCAGGGAACTAGGAGAGGCTCTGTATATCGGTTGGGTAACTAGTGCTTTTCTGCTGGCGTCAGGGATTATATTTCTCTGTCGCCGCGTTGATCCAAAACCAGGCCCATTTCATCCTCGTCCACCAGCTAACAAGCCCATTTTAAACCGCTTTCAGAACTTTAACACTATAAGACACCAGCCTTTGGTCCAAAGCAACAGTGTTTCCATTCATCAGCCTTCACCGTCCGCGTTCAGCTACGCCATTACGCCCTCTAGTGGCCAGCATTCACCCTACAGCATGCAGGCCATGGCCGCAGGATCTGTAGTGTACAGTCAGAACAGTCAGAATCCGAACTGTTATGGTCAAAATGTAATAAAGTATGTTCCCAGGAATGCATTTTATCCGTGTCAGCTTTCCGCACACAGCGATCCATACGCTTCATATGCCACCGGATCCACATTTCATCCTGTGCCGCAGAATCCACTATTTGTAGGGTACAACTACTCTAGGATGCAGTCTCACTTCTTGGACAGTAGCTCTGGATTGCATATATAAGTGTTTTTGATGTATTTCAAAAAAAGTTAATTAAACCTGCCTCCACCAGTTTTGTGGGACTATGAAGCTTTTTAAGGCAGTGATTCTGAACCTTTTTCATCCCAAAAGCCCCCCATTGTCAAAGACAATATTTAAAAAATAAAAAAAATTCTGCCTTTTTATTTTTCACCCAGTTTTTTTTTACTTTTATTACTTGTTTAGTGTTTGAAATCCATTTTTTCATCATATCCAGGTTTTCCATGAATTCTTTCATACCCAAGACTGTGAAAAGCTTGGATCTTGAATAAAAATGGCAGATTACAATTAAAGCTTATATCCACAGAGGGCACTCCATCCAGAACCTCACCATCATCTCAGAAACTCCATTTCCCATATCACCTCATGCACATTCACCTCAATGTGAAGTCTTGTTTTCCCCTGGTAACAATTCTCAGCGTTTCCTTCCATGCCGTTTATGATGTTGGACAGTTATCTCTGGTTATTGATTGTTTGCTGCCTTCCCCTGACTCTGCCTGGAATTCGTCCGTAAAAAATATGGAGCATAATTTTAGGTTTTACGATTGTAAGTTAAATTTACAGTTAAATACTGTAATTTCATTAACTGATATAATGTTAATATACCAACCTATTAAAGTACTGAAATTTGTTTTGTAGCTTTGAAATACACTAATAAGCACCAAATGCAGGTGGTGATGAAATGCAGCTGAATATGCAGCTATTAAATATAAAAACTCAGTATTATTCACACAAACACTAAACACCATCATGATGACACTCATTAAACTCAAATATGCAATGAACATTCATTTAACAACATTACTTGTAACATACTGTATAACCCTAATAAAAAGAACAATTATTAAACAACTATTTCAAAGAAAAAAACGAAATGCAATGCAGCGAATTCTGGGAATGTCAGTCTACATTTTCCCTGTAAATTTTACAGGAATTTACCGTTAACCATTTAACAGGTTTTTACCATAGAATTTTCGGTTTTTACCATTAAAATCATTTAAAAAATCACATATACTTTTTTACAGTGTATAGTGTACAATGCATGCAACATATAAAGCACAAATTGATAATTTTATTCAATTATGCAGTTTCTAGTGCGTTATTTTTTCATTGGCCTCTTAAAAGCATAAAATGGATTTATATTTTTGCCTGTCTGCTGTTTTCAACATCACAGCTGAGAACAGGAGCTACTGAAGGCAGCTGCAGAGTCTCCAGTGTTTGTCCTGTAAGCTGAAATAGCAGCATGCAGGTGGAAAACAGAGCGTCCCGCACCAAACGAGCAGCTGTCAATACTAACATGAACCACTCCAAGGTAAAACTGTTAATGGATGCCAAGCTGGAGTCTGGAACTCAATGCTACAGTTGTTTGTTATGTCAACTGCATCCCTCATAAACAACCTTTGTTTCACATTGAGGCATGTGGACAGCAAACACTGAATCAGCATACGGCACATCAAACTGGTGGAGTGTATTTGCTGGCAGTTAAGAAGCGATGTGTTATTCTCTAAATAAACAGCTGTGAGTTTGTCCTGGAGCAGAGAACGTGACAATATTTGAAGAGATGTCACGTGAATCTCCCATCATTCTCTGCTTTTGCAAAAAGAGGACTACAGCATCATTAATTACTTTTCTGTCTTGCCTTTACAAATTGCACACTGTTTTCCAAGTCTTTGTTGTTTCTATCAAATGTGGTTTTGAGAGAGAATATGTATTAAATAGAGAAGATCGGGGTTAGTTGTCACACAGGATATTTCAGTTTGGACTCCAACGTTCAGTGGTTTGAAAGTATTTCAAACAAAGTGTTTCAAAAACAGTGTTACCATTTCCCCCAACCTCCTCTACTTATTATGATGATTAACCAGTAGATGGCCATAAAGAGATGGTTCATCTTTCAGCTGATCCTCATTATTAACTCACATAGTGTTTTTCTCCATACTATGGAAGTCAACCGGGACCAGCAAAGGTGAGCTATTCCTTTAAGTTATGGGAAGTATGGGAATTGAATCATTTTTGTTGTTGACATTTTATTAATTTGTAAATTGAACTGGAATTTCTTTACAGAGATATTTATTTCGGGATACACTATAAAGAAATAAACAATTGCAATTTATAGTCAAGTATGTGGTCAAAGTAGTGTCAAAGCTCCTGTAGAATTGCATGATCTGGCTTTGTTTACTGGGGCTGAACTGTATCTTTTCTTTCTAAATGATCCGTGATCCAGATCCTGTCTCTGTAATCCCTCTAATGCCGTATAAACCCACTGTCACAATGACCTAAAGGATATGAGTAATCACCTTCTAAACCAGATCCAGAGTTTTGAAAGCTCTCAAACTCTGTGAAAAAAAAAAAAAAGATTTAAGTATGGAAAATGAGGTTATTTGTGTGTGTTTAGGGGGGTACTTCTAGAAGTAGATGTATTGACAGGTGCATTATGATTAAGACGAATACGAATCGATTCGACTCGTTCGAACAAATCGTTTGAGTGACGATTAAATGACTCACTCATATTCGGAATAGCGCAATAGCACTTTTACTCTTACTGCCACATTTTCCTTTATTTGTGGCAGAAGTAGAAAGAGTAGTACGCTGTCGAATCTGATCGAATCATCTTTAACAGAACTTGCTTAAAAGACTCGAACCAATGGAGTGAATCGAATCTCCACACGCATAAACAGACGTGCGCTTCTCTCCTCTCTCTTTCTTCGACTTTTTACAATATGATAAGAGTGCTTTTCTATTAAAAGTAGGTCAAACTGCTGTTGAGTAAGGTGTCTTCCAGTTTGGTGAAATCCCAGACAGCGAGTGACGGATAAACGGGTCTTTAATCCGCTGGCAGATGTGCGTTTCCATCAGAGCTCCGGCACAAGATTTAATCATTTCCTCGGTGTACCAAAGAGCAAAGACGTTGTCGAGGTCGACTGCTGCCAGATTTGAAGTTAATCTTCACAACGGACCCATGTTTGCGCTCAGTTGAGCCCGTGCGCTCTCGGTCTCTGTCCGGCAGCGTTATGTCCTGAGAGCGCCGCGGGAGGGATGCTCATTCACGGCGACTTATTCTGGAAAGTGATGCCCAGTTAGCACCTCTGGATGTGAGGATGGGTGACTCCCAGCAGTACGAGTGAGTGGAAACATGCTGCACGGGTGGAAATTATTCCTGTATGGATACGAAAAGAAGGAGGACATGGATGTTGAATGTTCCTCCTGCAGGTGCAGCATGCTGAAGGGGACAGGTGTGAGCTTCGTCCTGCTGTGTCTGATGGCAGAGGTCAGTCTCAGCGCGCAGCAGGTCTTGAGAATCGGTGAGCAGTGAAACCTTTCTTTAATAACAGCTGTGTGCTTTCATCTGTGAACATTTACAAGCATCGATGCGTTTCTTTTGCTTTGTTCGGTGGCTTCAAACTCTTAAAATGTGTCACTGCATTGAATGACAAGCTAGAAATCAACTTCTTGAGGTGTTGTTGCGTGTCAAATGCATGCAAAAGTTACATTTATTTGTAGGTAATTCACAGAAAAGAAGTAGCCTAATTTTTCTTTAGAAACACATTATTGGAGTAAGTCTTTCTGCTTTACAATGTCAGTATGTATATTTGTCATTTCTTTGTAATGATGTGTGATATTTACTTGTTTAGTTAGTGAGTGAAGATTAAAATAGCAAGTAATACGCCAAATGTATATATTTTGTAAAAAAAAACAATATCTATAACAAAGAACTGACTTGATAAATCTACTTAAATCATCAAAGCAAACAGCTGATTAACTGAACAACATGGATTTTCTTCAGATGCAATTTGATATTTTGTTACTAAATGCAGTGACATTCAGGT
The DNA here is from genome assembly GCA_032359435.1 of Enteromius unitaeniatus. Lineage (NCBI taxonomy): Eukaryota > Metazoa > Chordata > Actinopteri > Cypriniformes > Cyprinidae > Enteromius > Enteromius unitaeniatus. The sequence goes on along the minus strand of JAUMHI010000057.1, from coordinate 17,241,531 downwards.
GTTTGCTGGAACTCTAGATAGTTTTTCTTGGCAAAACTTTAAAGCCTGATTTAATGCTTTAACTTTTGAATTGCATTTGGTTTTTCTTATTAGAAAATGACTGACCTTTTGTTATGTCAAGCATGTGGTTGACCCTGGAGAGTGCAACTCTTGTTGGATAAAAACTAGATTTATCTACTTGCAATCGAAGTTGAGTCTTTTGATTATATTGGCTCAGTTTGAACCTCCTATCCTATCTATATAATAGAATATCATTCATCAGTTCTCAAGCTTCAGTCATTAGTTTGTTTGTATGTCTTTAAGAATGTTTTTTTTTTTATGAGGTTAGATTCATTCTAATCGTGATTTGTCAGTCCTGATGTTTTCTGAGGGATAAAGCATGGACAGATATGCTGAAATGCAGAGGTCAAACTTTTGTTTACAGATGACTTGACTTTGAGGTTTCTAATGTAATGCACTTCAATTGTAATTATAAAATTCATAACCAGTTAAATAACAGTGAGAATGATTGGTATCAGAGGCGGTTAATAATTCTCTTTGAGGTCTTTGTGTGTTTAATCCGCCTGTATAATTTCTCCTGGTTTGAGGTCGAATCTAATCTTTGTTTCCTTGCAAACCTTTAATCTGCTCCATATGGCTGATGTTTCAATTAGTCCTCTCGGCTTTTGCTGGGTTAAAAGCCCAGTAGCTGGGTGATACTGGAAAATCGTCCCCGTTAAGCATGTTAAACGAGCTGGGCTAATCTGCTTTCTGCTCAGAGACCCTCAGAGTGAGGACTGACGCCCGGCATCTAGAAAAACCCTCCAAAACACTGCGAGCATGCATGAGCTTAGCAGTGTGATGAAGAAACATAAATTATTAACAGTTTGGTTATGAGGTGCTGTCTACAATTTATGGTGTGAAAAGATTCATTTTATGACTCAGAATGTTTTTTTTATTTTATTAAACATTTTATCAAACAGACTGGTTTTGAAAACTAGAAGAGATATCCAGGTCACATTTCACCTTAAAATAAAAGCACTCGAAACAAATCAGTTTTGTATTGTAAATAATTATTTCTATATTAAAGTTTTTTTATGAAGATATTGTATATAAATATATATATATATGTATCCAAAATATATTATTTATAAAAATATATAAAAATATATAAAAATTATTTTACAATAATAAATGTCATATAAATTTAAATATGCTATATATATATTTATTTATTTATATTTTGTGTATATATATATATATATATATATACACAAAATATATCATAATATAATAATATATACATTTATTTGCATTATTAAATTCATTTATAACTAATTGGGAGGTTTTATACATAATTTATGTAAATTATGTTTTATAATAATACACGTAAATAAATATTAGTGGGGGTAGGAATTGTCATGACAGTTATGTCATAATGCAAAATGCACCTCTTTATGGCCTTATAATACATGCATTGTTTCCTTTATGCAAAATATAATCGCTTACTTGACATGCTTTTGAATGCTTTTTTATTTCGTATATAAAGTATAAAGAGATTCAAATATAAAGTATTATATGAAAGGATAACCATGATGTTCATCATCAGATGAATCAAATGCTGTTATTTCACTCAAACCGAAAACACTATAAACAAGAGTATAAGCATAAAAACAAACGTTTCTGGAGCCGAGACAGAGACATCTCAGTCTCATACTCATCACACACACACACACACACACACTGGCTGTATTCCAGTCATGAGGGATAGTGGGATGTTGAATGAATGGAGGAAACAACTGCTTCTTTGTGCTCAGATCCGTTAGCGGTTCACTCACATCGCAGTGAGCACCATCTCTCCGACACAACACTCACGTCCACAAAACTCTCACAGCAACAGCTCTCCATCGCTGGAACCGGCACAGTCTCACGATTATATCACACAGATACCAAGGGTTTTGACAGAATTTAGCTTCTTAGGATATTTGATTCAAAATGTACTAGTTGAAAAATGATGGTCATAAGGGTTTTTCAAGGGTTATCTTTTATGTTTCAGGCTTATAGAAGTCTCTTTAAATGCTGCATATAGTGATCACAAATACTGTGCAGATAAAACAGTAATATTGTGAAATAATATTCCAACGGAAAACTGTTTTCCACTTGAATATATTGTAAAATGTAGTTTATTCCTGTGATGCACAGCTGTATTTTCAGCATCATTACCCCAGTCTTCAGTCTCACATGATCCTTCAGAAATTTGCTGCTCAATTATTGCCAAATAGTATTGGTGCTCAGTTATTACTAATGCTGTTATTATCAGTGTTGAAAACAGTTTTGCTGCTTAATATTTTTGTGGCAACTATAATACATAATTTTATTCTGAATTTGTTGATGAATTATTTTAAAAGAGATGGATTTATTTGAAATACATGGCCTTTTAACTCACTTTTGATCAAATCTTTCATCCATGCTAAATAAAAGTATTAATGTCTTTTCACTCTCTTTCTCTCTGGTAGTCAGTGCGTCAAAGTTTCCACAAAGAAGCAGCACAACTGTTTTCAACATTGATAATAATCAGAAATATTTATCGAGCAGCAAATCAATAGATTAGCATGATTGCAGGATCACATGACACTAAAGACTGGAGTAATAATGCAGAAAATTCAGCTTTGATCGCAGTTATATATCAACAGTTATTTTAAAAGGCAATATTTCACATCATTGATGTTTGTACTGTATTTATGATCAAATAAATAGAGCCTTTGTGTGCATAAGAGACTTCTTTCAAACACTTACAAAAAAAATCCCAAACTTTTGACCAGTAGGTGGCACTAATAGGTTTAAAGCACTGATATTGCTATCATGACTGTTTCGTATTCGAAGATGCATAACCATTATTTTTAATATGTAAAATGGAGCTTTAAGTAGAACATGTTTTTTGTCTGTCTTAAAATGCTCCTATTATGTTTTTTTGAAAATGATCTTTCATGTAGTGTGTAACACAGTTCTAAGTGAATTAAAACATCCTGCAAAGTGTTAAATCTCAAAGTGCACTGTGTAAAAAGTTACTGTCTCTCAAAATAAAAAAGAGTTGACTGATCAATTTTAAAATTAGTCCCAAGCTGTTTCATATTGACATCAACATGAAACATTAGCATATTGCCCACAGACCTGGGGCCTCATGTGCAAAGACTTGCGTAGAATTAATACTAAAACATTGCGTACGGACAAAGCTGGAAATGTGCGTACGCAGTTAAAAAATCAGATGTATGAAACACTGTGTACGCGGAATCCCACGCATATTCTCTTTACATCCAAATCTAAACCCCTCCCTGCCGTATAAATATGGTAATGACTCCACTTTGGCAAAACCATATGAAAAAGCTATGGCAAAAGCAAGCAAGCAAGAAGAGAAACTTCACAGAATGCGAATTGGAGGTGCTCCTATCGGTGTAGTAGACCGGTTATTTGCAAGTTTGTCCTCCGGAATTAATAACAAACGAAAAACTGGAAAAACTGCCATAATCACATACCCTACAGCATAGAGCGCAGGTGTGTTACCAAACTACTATCCGCTGTTTACATTTATTTTACATCTAATGAAAAACACTTATGTTTATATTCCATGCTGTTTCAGCACCAATGTAATGGCAATTGGTTTGTTTATGCTGCTGTCTCTGTTTCTGGAGAAGAGTGAAGGCAGTGAGTTGTGTTTCTGAGTTTCCCCAGAAATGCGATGCTTTCTTATCTGAAAACGTTTCTAATCTGCGTATTATTAAAGGTGCGTGTCATTCATGTAAAATTAATGTGTCGGGGGAAATCAGATATTTAAAATAATTTGTAATAGTTTTTTCCGGGAGTTTGTGTTGCTAAGATGAATATGACAATCTCCACATATGTAACTTAGAAGTCATCTTAATGGATTACGATTAGGTTATAATTAAGAGTTTTGGTTTTTTTTGCTCCAAATAAAGGAGCCTTTACAGACCCTTTACAGCTCCGAGTGATGCATGTTACCTTTATCAGAAAAAATGACAACGAATGCTATTTTGTTTTCACTGAAAGATTAAAAGTGATTGCGCTGGTGCCTCCGCGTGCTTGAATTATTTTAGTATGTAGGCTACATTGATTTTATTTTAGGCCAGTCGTGATGATTTGAAAAGGCATCAGCTCACTTTCTGCTGCTGGGCCGTTGCTTTTAAAAAACAAAAATGTTCCAAACTAAACTTTTCTAAATTGACTTAAAAGAAAAACTAAACGAAAAATAATAATTTTGCCATTACACACTAAACTATTTTAATAGCCGAAACAGAGCGGCAATATTTCATTTAAGGTGTTTACATGTCTGAATATTTCGATTAAAACCGGCGTAGGCCACCTATGTTTATGATTATGAATGCTGCGATTATGATCTTAATTGCTTTATTATAATATAAGTATTACATTTACATGAGGTAATGTTTAATCACAATATTGCCAAGATCTCATAATAATCGCATTAAGAGGGTCCATCTAAACGCACTCAATGTCCTCTAATAACGTCAACATTGTCATTGCCATAGACTAAGCGTTGTATACATTTGCAAATGCTTTTATATCACATAATTGGTAGAAAGATATTGTGTCAATTAACCCATTCTATCAATTCTATATTAATAGCAATGTTTTTCACATGTGTTGGTGCGATACTTTTTAGTGTGCAATTTAACATAATTGCCTCTACGATTCGCCAACGGAAATAAAACAAACACGCACAAGAATAACACGTACGCCAGACATGGAGTTGACGTGGACCAACGCACATTCTCACGTTCATTTCATTGTTAGTAAAAAAAAGCTTTGATACATGAGGCCCCTGGTCTGAAAAAATCCTGCAGATTCATTCTTTGCCACTACGTGCTGCTTTTGGAGCGGTAATATCACTGCTCACAAACACTGCTTATTTAAAAATACCAAAAATAAACCTATTATAAGAAAGTGTTTTTGACCTTGCATTCATGACAACCTGTTGCTTGGGACTCCCAAAATCAAAATATGAATCTTTCATGACCCATAATAGAGGCACTTCAATGGCGTTTGAGTCAGTCAGTGAAACACTGCTTTGTTTCTAATCAGCAGTCTCAAAGACAAACCAAGGTCTTCCGTGTGGTACACCAACATTACAAACCCAGAGCCTGAAATCAATTAATTGCGATTTATTCCGCTTCACGGCGAATTGTGCAATTTGTCAAAGTCACGCTTTTGATTGATGCCTTCATTTGATTAGCATCTCATTACCCAAAAGCCCCGGCGATGATGTCAGAGCTGGAGACACATCCCGCCGATGAGGTGCAGACCGTTTGTGAACTTCATGCGCGGTGATGATTCGGGTGTTTAAGGTTCATCAATTGCTTCTTTCTTTAAAATTGAGCCCAGCTTTTTCTCAGATCCTAATTTGCATGTTGCTCTGTGATTGGACGGCTGTATAACAGGTCAGCAGGTCAACCCGTCAACTAATTTCTCTCAGTGTTTTGAATTATAAAAACTCATATGTCCTCTGAAATTAAAACCAGCAAAACTCAGGAGAAACGGCTATAACCTGAGCCTGGGTTTCCACCGAAGCAGGTCAGAATAGTGGAGCGCTTCTCTAATGAAGAGCAGTCCTCGTTTGTGCTGCTACATCTCTGCTGGAAGTCACAGGAAGGTGAGGATGATGGAGGAATCTGGCATGTTCAATGTTTCTTGCTTGGCTGCTCGGCCTTATTTTCATCAGAGCTGTAATTTGCTCCCATATGCACTGCTGCTTTTGAGGTGATATTTGCCCTATAGTCAAATGTCAGATTAGGATTTGAATGAGATCCTTGAGATGACCTCCGTCTGGTATTTGTAAATAAACAAGAGCCGCACATGAACAGGAGAGTTTGCAAGAGTAAAGGTGAATATAATTAAAATCAAGCAATTACAAAGGTGTTCATCTTTACTTATAAAATACAGTTTTGAGTGTTTTTTAAGCTATTAACAAATATAAAGAAGGAACAGGAGACTTTGAGAATGGAAATACTTGTTTAACTGGAATAAATTGGAATCTGGATAAATGCATTTTAAAAATGTGATTATATATAAATAGTTAATAACGAACAACACTGTAAAAAAATCTATAGTCTAAAAAACTTTTTCTGTTCAAACAAAACAAATATTAATGTAAACCATTAAATTCAACAATGCACACTGCTATTAAAATTTTGTACCTTATCATAATAATGCAGGTGAAGATTTGAAGATTTAAAGCTCACACAAACAAAAGTATATACTAATATATAGAAGGTCATTCGTGCAAACACAAAACACCATCTTGGTAACACACATGACAATTAAATAATGCAATAAACATTCATTAAACAACAGAAGATGTAAGAAAGCCCAAATGTGCATAACTGATGACAAAAATTATTTAAGCAAAATTATTTCTGAATATTTTATTCAAAAATATTTCTGGGAATACCATTTTGCAGTTTGACTGTAAATTATGCATTGATTTATTGATTTATTACTTCTAAATATTGTTTGAGTTAATGAACTTTTACAGTGCAAAAGTCTTGCCACTGTCATTAAGAGTATGAATGACAAATATGCATCACATTAAGTTTATTAGCTTAAAACTGTCGAATTTATGTGGAATTTAAATATATAAATCTCAAATTTAGGCCTAAATATTTGAGTCTGTAAATGAGTTAGCAGATGTTGTTTTGCCTATGATGATTGCAGGTTGATTGACAGGTGTTTGTTGGACCAGTGGGGTTTCCTGATTGTTTGGGAGAGTCAGCAGGAGGCTCATGTCGACAGTGGCTCCAAGCTGGTAAACCCAAACAGAGAAGCTTGTAGAAACTAGTCACTTTGAGCTACTTTACCAGCGGATGCACTGTTCGGTGTTAGGTAGTTAATCTCAAAATGGAGCATGTCGTGTGTTTACAGACGTGTATTAACATGTGCACAAGGTGACTTTGAGCTTCTGCAGAGTAAATAAGCTGGTAATGGCTTGGTTTGCTTGGACACTGACTTTTAATTTGACCTTATTTTAATTTCAAAGATAAACAAATGTTAACTTTAGGCTGGATTCAGTACTATAAAGTAGCTACGATGATATATTTAAAGGGTTACTCCCTCCCAAAATGGAATTTTATCATTAATTACTTACCCCTATGTCGTTCCAAACCCGTAAAAGCTTAATTCTTAACACAATTTAAGATATTTTATGATGAAAACCGAGAGGCTTGTGACTGTAATGAACACTGTAATGAAGGCCCAGAAAAGTATGAAAGACACTGTCAGAAATAGTCCATCTGCTATAAGTGGTTCAACCGTAACATTTTGAAGTGACAAGAATAACGATTCTTGTAGCTGCATAACATTACGGTTAAACTCCTGATGTCAGATGAGCTATTTTGACAATGTCTCTCGTACCTTTCTGGGCCTGTTGCATTAAAGTCCTTTAGTAATTTGATTTAGGGGTATCCCAGAGGGCAAAAATCCCCTGAGGCAAGGGATTTCTTTTAGAGCGTTGAAACAAACATCTTAACTGTCACTCTTACCTAAGTGTTAAACTAAGCTTTTCACATCGCACTCTCAGAGAAAAAGGTACAAAAGCTGTCACTGAGGTGGTACCTTTTCAAAAGGTACACTTTTTGTACCTATTAGGTTCAAATACGTACACTTTAAAGTGCCCTTATTTCAAATATGATCTTTCATGCAGTGTGTCATGTAGCTGTATGTGAACATACCCTGTATAATAAAATCTGCAAAGTTGTGACGCCGACAGTGCACGATAAATAAAGTTATTGTCCATCAAAAATAAAAGAGTCGGCTCACATTCGCCTAAACGAGTCGTCAGCAATTCGAATCTTTTTCTGTTACGGCCACACATCACAAAGTAACATATTTGCATAATCTTCGCCCACATTGCAAACAACAATGGGCGTTTCCTTTTCCGACACATGCTGTAGCGGTAGACCAATCATAAAGGACTATGCCATCTGACCAATCACAGCAGTGAGGGCTCACCGGAAGGCGGGGTTTAGACAGACTGATTCTTCAAACTGCTTCACACGAGTCGTTTACGAATCATTTAGAAATGGGGTAAAATGAAATCTATTTTTGGAGAAAAGTGTTTTTTGACCTTGCATACATGTAAACCTGTTTTAAGAGACTCATGCAATATTAGCAACCTTTAAAATGGCATAATAAGGGACTTTAAGTAGCTTATAAGGTACCAAAATTGACCCTTCAGGCACAAACATGTACCTTTTGAAAAGGTACCGCCACAGTGACAGCTTTTGTTTTGTACCTTCATTTTTGAGAGTGTAGTTCCTGGCAACATACAGCAACGGGCGCGGTTGCTATAGTTACCACATCTCACAATATAGACGGTTACAACGACGACAACATAAACAATAATTAAAGCCAGGCTCACACTACAGGATTTTTAAACCGATTTATTTTCCCCAGCACCTTCAAATTCTTGCCAGCACCTCAATCGGTCTCGATTTTCGGCACGGGTTATCTGATCATTTGAAGCAACTTACTGATGTAACTTAGCACCTTTGTTCGTCCCGATCATATCAAACATGTTAGATATTTAGGATTTTAATCGGGATGATGACAGCTATATGATTGCATAAATACTTTCACGGGACCGGGAAACAACTGCTGTAACGGCTCCATTAGATGGAGTTTTGTAGTAACAGGACAGTCTGAATTATGTATGGAAAACGTATCACAATTGTAAGGAGACAGAGAAGCGTGGGAGTGAAATTTCTTCCGTTTTGAATATACCAGGTGAGTACAGAAAGCTGCAAGCATGAAAGATCACGTGAGGCGCTCCCTCTGGTATGATAATCTTAATATCTTATAGTGTGTGATGCGCCATGATGTTCAAATCCTGTAGTGTGTGCATGTTTAAGGGAAGATAATCTGCAAAGATTCTCCTTATGTGTGTGCCACAAACAGATTTCATAATTGGTTAGGATTTTAAAACTTTGTATACAGTCGTTACAGAGGAAACAGCTTTGTTTCTAAAGTGAAAGCACCCACTGCTGATCAATGACGGAAATGAACCCATGTTTAAAGCCTGGAAACACAGTTGTAAATGTAAACAGGTGGATGGACAAGAAGATAATGCATCACAAAATTCTAAACAATTAAAACAGACATTTAGATTTGTTATTTAATGAATGTAATAATCAATTAATAATTATTGTTTAGATTTAAATTAATTAATAATTGATACAACATAACAAATACAAAAAAACCTGTGGAAACCTGCAAGTAATGCTTTTTACAGTCATTTTACAGTTTAAAATGTTACCATAGTCATTGCTGTACAATGCTTATGTGATATTTTATTTGTGCAGGTCATAAAAATGTCTTATATCTTATATTCGTTCATAAAAATCCTACAGAAAAAACAGTTTAAGATGATTTAATGGAGCTGTTTTTTACTAGAGACTTACACTAAACACTAAAGTAAACGCTTAAGCAGTTAAGGGAAATACTTAAGTGACAGCCTTTTATCTAAAATATCTTAATTGTGGACTGAAGACGAACAAAGCTTTTATGGGTTTGGAACGACACTGGGGTAAGATATTAATGACAAAATATACATTTTGAGGGTAATCCTTTAAGTAGTGAATAATTAGTATAAGAAATCTACCACTGCATACGGTATGTTGTTTATTTCAGCAAGGCATTAAAAAGCTATTTCTTCAAACCCTTTGTGAAGCATTGACCCTCCAGCACAGCGAAGCTAGGAAGTGCATTTGTTTCTGACGACTTCAGTGACTTTACACACAACTGTGAAAACCAGGTGCTTTAACCAGTAACCCAGCAACAAGCAGATCAGGACCCCGTCATGGTTGACTTCCTCGCTTCCTGAGAGGGAATCAGCTTTATTTAAGCAGGAAATTGAAATAGCTTTTAAAGGGATGAAAAAAGGCGTGTTATTGTTGCAGAGATGCTCTGCATTAATATTCTAATATAATCTGCTCGGTGAAGAATGAATGGGAGAGTTTGTGGTTGCTATCCTTTATTTTCTTTACTATTAAGGATATTTTTTGTATTTATCACCCTGCTGGATCTGCCATGCACTCTATGACTTTCATAATCATAATCGACTTATTTGGAGCTCTGTATGCCATAAAACAGCATTTCTGAATTGATTTCAATAGATATTGTGTTGAACTCTAATAACAATAAAGAAAAAGGTAAAATAATAAATGTTTTTATATTAGTATTAGTTATTATCAAAATTATACATTTAATTATTTCTTCTTCTTATTCTTATTTTAAAACATAAATGTTGATTAAAATATTAAAATATATATGTAAATATTTGAATAAATATAAAACATATTTTCAAAATATAAAATAGTTTTAAAAAAATGTTAATGTTAAATGTTAAAACATTAACATTTATGTTAAAAAAATATGTTTTTACTATGAAAAATTGTTTCCACCACAGGATTAAAAAAATATAGAATTTTTTAGAATTGCAAGATGTAATTTTGTAATGTGAGAAAAAAGTTGGAATTGTGAGATACAAATTATAAATTACTTTTTGTGTTTTTAGTTTATTTATATTTTTTAATTTCATTTCTATTTAATCTAAGTGAAGTAAATGGGACAGAAGAGCATTGCTTTAATATGCTTTTAATATGCATGCTTTTACAAGATTTTTTTTATTTTGTACAGCCATTTTTTTTTAATGGCTGTACAAACAAATACACACTGCAATTAGTTTATGCAGCATACCATGAGACAGAAAGCATCATTAAAGTGAACATGGCAGAGACACAAGTGAAACGATGAAGCTGTCATAACCGATGAAATGAATTTGAGGGCTTCCACAGGAATGATTTAAACATCTGAAGCTTTAGTACATATTTGATTTTCATGCCCTTTTCACATAAATGGTTCTGCTTGAGCAGCTGCAGTGAAATGTCATTACCTTAAGTTACTGACGAGAAAGTCTGTATTTTTATCCGTCCTGTGAGAATGAAATATTCCCACGGAACGGAGCGGTGTGGTTTGCTAACTGTAATTAACCCTGGTGTTTATTGGGCTGGATCTGAGCGCATGTGGCGCCCACACAAGGCTCTCTCAGTGTGAGGATGAAAGGTGCCACAACGCCGCTGGAAGAAAAAGGTCATTCACAATCAGAGCCCGGAGGGGAGGCCTTGCCCTCTCGTTCTTTACCTCTCCTCTCTTACAACATCAATCACAAGCTCTCCAACAATCCGGTTGAAACTGTTTTTTTCTGGTGCTCGCAGCCAATCCTAGGCAATTGCTGATTGTTCCAAAGTTGTCATTTATAAAGCTGGAGGCTGAAAAAAAACATGCGATGATTTGATGTCATTTGTAGGAAACAAGACATGGGAACAAAACAACTATTTTGATCAAACATTATAAATGTTAAACAATAGACTGCAGTCAATGTAATAATATGTGTAGAGGAAACATGATAAATTAATAAACTTCTAACTAAAGACAAACTACCACCAGAATATCAAAAAATAAATAAATAAATAAATAAATTAAAAAATATATATATATATTTACATGTATATTATAATTAATTTATTTGAAATTCATAAACATATCATATTTTTCTTAAGTACATACATGCCTGTGCATATAGCTATGCATATAGCAAGTACTTTGCATATAAAATAAATTCATTGTTTGTATTAAATATATGTATATATTATTCTTTATATTTATATATAAAGACACACCTGTATACAGTATAAATATATATATATTTTTTTTACATGTATTAACATGCATATATTTATATAGATTTAATTTATATTATTATATTTATTTTTCCTTAAATATATGGATGCAATTAATCTTTGCCCAGCACTAATAGGCATTATTATAAGCAGATGCATACAAATATTTTTTTTAAAGTTTTCGGATATTTAAATCATATATCATGTATATATTAGATACAATTTATTGTAACATTTATTGTCTTTGTCTTTATTAGGAGGTTATTTCTTTCATATTAACTAATGTGAGCAGATGTGCATTAACAGAATATATTTGTTTTAGTTCATAAGATTATAGACTGTAATTATTCAGCCTTTAATTCATTATTCTTCAGCTCAATGTTAAAAATGTTTGTTTTCATTTGAGCGTCGAGTGAAAAATGCTGATCAGTTTGCGTTATCATCAAACATCTTTAACAGAGCTGGAATCAACAGCACTTGTGTGTTTTGCATGTGTCATCCATTAAATGTGTTTTCTCACATTCTGACTAATAATTTGACTATCTTTTGTTCATGTGCAGATATGCGTGTCTGCTCTGCGGTAAAGCAGATTTTGAGTTATTTATTTGTTTTGTCTTATTTTGGCTGTAGTTGTCGTGTAGATTAAAGGTCATTTAAGGATTAGAGAAAATCCATGAAATGTTTTGTGCTGCCGCAGCTTGAGCAAACGACAGCAACCGACTGTGACACAGCGAAGATGGCTTTTAATTACTGCCTTTCAACCTTCCTCTTACACTTAAGACTCAGATATGTCAGTATTTATTTCTATTGTAACCTCAAAGGAGAAACATCTACACTTGAAAAAACATGCCAGAAAATTCAGAGAAAGCTTCATTTGACGTGCATTAAAAGTATAGTATTTGAGTCATTGTTCAGATGTCAAAAGTGCATTTAATGTCATTGTTATCTAGGAGAAATTTAAGATCCTAAAGAGAATTCTGTCGAATCACCAAAGTAAAAAAAAGGACAAAAAAGTGTACACTCAAAATAGTGAGAAAAATTGCAAAATTTAAACTATAAAGCGTACTAATTTATAAACTTTCAACTCACATTTCTGAAGCAAAAAGTTTGAATTGAGTGTTTAAAAATCACCATTGTTAGGTAAACTCTCAATTTTGAGTTAATATCTCAAAAAAAAAGTAAGTTGTAAAATTAGCTCACAATTATGGATATATATATATATATATATATATAACTTTATCTTTGATATCTTTAAGATCGAGATGTATAGTTGCAAGTTTTTATATTTCCAAGTAAAAAAAGTCAAAAAAGTTACAAAACAGTTGCTATTACCCATTTTGGTAACAATAGGTAACAGTTTTTAACTATTAACTACTACTTTTCCAGCAATAAATTATTAATTTGCTGCTTATTAATAGTTAGTAAGTTTAGGATGTAATAAGGCATTAATATGTGCTTAATTAGCACTAATAAATGGCTAATATTCTATTAATATGCATGCCATTAAGCAACTAATAGGTAAAATAAAGTGTTATCCTTATTTTATATTATTATTCTGTGTTGAAAACAAGCTTCTGTGATGTTATGAAACACTGCTGTCTTCGAGCGGCACGTCAGCTTCAAACTCTTTGGGACTTAGTGTTTGACCAAATTAGCTTTTTCTGTCTGTGCAGGTGGGATTTTCGAGACCCTTGAGAATGAACCGATCAGCGTGGAAGAACTTGCCTTCAAATTCGCTGTAACCAACATTAACAGAAACAGGACTTTAATGCCCAACACCACCCTCACCTACGACATCCAGAGAATCAACCTGTTCGACAGCTTCGAGGCCTCCAGACGAGGTTTGATTCCCTTTTATACATTACACACACAGATCAGTTCATGCTTTCCCTGGAAATACAACCCGTGACTCACTGCTAGTTTGCTTGGCTTTATCATTTAAGCTGCAGAAAAGCTTAAATCATCTTTTTCTTGCTATGCTCCTTGATTGTAAAACGATTTTTAATTATTGCTCCATTAGAAGCAATTACTTCCTTGAATATAAAAAAAAATATTGCAGCATAGAATGAATGAAGCTTGTTGCTCTTTTAATTAAGGTGGTGATTTATGATTACTGTTTGGCTTTTGCATATCATTTTGTTTCATATGTTCTATATGTTACTTTTTTACATTTATGTGAAATGTTTGTGCGGTCGTCTTGGCCAGGACTCCCTGGAAGAAGATTTTTGTTTTTTTTAACAGAGTAGTGCAAATAGCCCGCCCACTAACATGTGATTGGCCTAGCCAACATTTCAAAAGACGTGCATCAAACATCAGTTCCACCATCATAGATAGGGTTTTATTTCCAATACAAATGAAGGAAATAAGCAAAAAGTTAGGGCTTTTTTGTCCCAATAAGGTGGCATCCATTTATTAATTTAAATAAAAAGTATAATTTACACTCAATATTGCATAATAAAATATTGAATATTGTTTATAATGTACTAATACTGATTCCAGATAATTGCAGCTATTTGTAATAAGTAGTCAGCAGAAAATCTGGCATTTTTAACATGCTAAATAGAAATTATAGCTATTTGCACTTAGTGTAGATAGCATATCATTAATAAAATAATGCTTTTTTTAATTACAGCAAGTGTAAAAATTAACGCAAAAATTTAAAAATAGAATCCATAGCTATTTGCGCTCACTTAGTGAAAATAGCATCAATTGCTAAAAGAAATGCTATTTTTTAACTTGGTGTAAATAGCATTTAATTTACACTTAGTGCAAATATTCGCTATCGTTTAATTCTCAATGGGACCTTCATGGGATCTGAATTGATTGACAGACAGATGTTGTAATGGTGCCTGAGAGGCTTAATGGAGTTTGACATAAACATCTCAGAAGTGTCTTTATCTTTGAGTGACTGATGATTTTTTTCTCCATGTCAGCCTGTGATCAGCTGGCTCTCGGCGTGGCCGCCGTGTTCGGCCCGTCCCACAGTTCTTCAGTGAGTGCGGTCCAGTCCATCTGCAACGCTCTGGAGGTTCCTCACATCCAGACCCGCTGGAAACACCCGTCTGTGGACAACAAGGACAGTTTCTACATCAACCTGTACCCGGATTACGCCTCCATCAGCCGTGCCGTGCTCGACATCGTGCAGTTCTACAAGTGGAAAGCCGTGACGGTGGTGTACGAGGACGCAACGGGTGCATCTCATTTATTGCTTATTGCAATGTGGCTTTCTCAGATACCAACTTTGGCGCATATGCTTCTACTAAAGAAATTATGTGGAATATGAAACAGACACAAATGAGAGAGAACACAGAAAACACACACACACATACATCAGTAATATAATTAAATAGACTTAAGTAATAAGAATACTTAATTACTGTGTATATACTGTAAATATCAACTACATGTTAGGGTCTTAATGCTTTATGAAAAATGTCCATAATTCACATTTCTGCTCTGAATTTGACATTCTTGCGAAAACTGCTGCAGGAAATATTGACGTTGAGATCATATCTGGGATAATTTGTTTGCGGAAATTACATTTCTTCATTAATAAAAACATTAAGATATGATTAACTGTGTGTAATTTGACAGGCCTGGAAAAAAATATTTAAAAGATTTCTGTCTGGAAAAAGAAGACCTGTTTCATTTTAGATGATGAGTATTTGAATTAAAGCTGAAAATGAGCTTAAAATGAGTCAAAGCAGAACTTCATTGACTAAGTTAACACACAACACTACCTTAATATTTTTTTATCTTCTGCTTACCAAGGCTGCATTTATTTGAATATTTGAACTACAGTGTATTATTAAAATAATATAATGTTTTTCTGTATGAATGTGTTCTAAATTCCTGTGAATTTTCAGCATTATTACTCCAGTCTTCAGTGTCACGTGATCCATTCAGAAATCATTCTAATATGCTGATTTCTTATTATTTCAGTGCTGAAAACAGTTGTGCTGCTTTATATTTGTGTGGAAACCATGATGCATTTTATTTCAGGACTTAATAAGAATAAACGTCTTAACTGTCACGTTTGCTAAATAAAAGTATACATTTCTTTAAACTGAAAGTGTGTTAATATAATCTTTATTTTTAGGGCTAATTCGTCTTCAGGAGCTGATCAAGGCTCCGTCACGCTACAGCATCAAGATCAAAATCCGACAGTTACCAATGGGAAGTAAAGATGCTCGGCCGCTCCTTAAAGAGATGAAGAAGGGGAAAGAGTTTTGTGTCATCTTTGACTGCTCATACCAGACTGCAGCAGACGTCCTCAAGCAGGTAATACACCAGGAACGAACTTAACTGGGATTCCCTTGTAAATGCCAGTTTAGTTTTACATTTAAATCGCGGTACCAAACAGAATGCATTTGCAATTCAAATTTGAATGTTTGAACGCAATTTGAAGTTGGATATAACTCATTTTGACTGGAAAAGCTTTGTTTGAAAGTTCTAAAAAAAGGTTTGAAGTAAAATTTTGTAGGCTGTGTTGATTCTGACATTGTGAGATATATGTTACATTATTCACTGATGTCTGATGTCATGCACTGACATCATCAAATCCTATTAAATAAATACTAATCCCTAAACTACATCTCCATCTGTTAATTTCTTTGCATATTTTGCAGATATGCTTTATTTCAATGTATTAATTTCAGGTCTAGATACTTATCACATGCTTCCTGTTACAGCAGATCCTTTACTCAACCTAACTAACACTGAGACAGAGGAAAATAATATTCAGAAATGATGTGAAAGGCTGAGAAAATGAAATCTGTGGGTTATTTGTTAATAATCTGAGTGATGTAATATCTGTCTGAATGGAGGATTGTGGTGCAGATGTGATTTAACTTCTCTCTGTGTCTGCTGTAGCTGCTGTCTATGGGCATGATGACTGAATATTACCATTTCTTCTTTACCACTCTGGTGAGTTTCATATATGAAATGACAAATTTTTGTAGGCCAATCTTGAAATTCACATCACATTCACACCCAATATGATTTGTCCATTGCCGTTTGGATTATTGCAGAAAATAAGATCAAGTACCAACCCAAGTTTAATATTCTTCCATGTTTTGATTATCATGACAATATTTCCAGCTATTATGAATTCTGAAGCTTAAATACAAATGCCATAAGTAAAAAGTATACTATGAACAAACTACACCACTGTCATACATCGTTTCACTAAAAGGCCGAAGGAGTGCAATGATGAACACAAAGAGGCTGTGAAAGTGACTAGATAGATGCGTTTACCTTTCATAATATCTTGAGCTTGTGTTCACCATAGACCTTATTTCAGGCATTTACCAGAATCTTATTGACTCCATGATGTTAAACATATAACTGCTAAAAAGCTTGTTTCTGGGTTTAGGCTGACAAAAGTAGGTCATGCATACCACGCTCTACAGCTAGCAACCAAGCAGCATTTTAAGAAAAGGAATGTATTGTTAAACTTCATATATTGATGTAACTGTATGACACACTTCAGGATCTGTTTGCACTGGACCTGGAGCCGTACCGATACAGTGGCGTCAACATGACAGGTTTCCGTCTGCTCAACATCGACAACCCTCATGTGGCATCGGTGGTGGAGAAATGGTCCATGGAGCGACTGCAGGCACCACCCAAACCTGAGACAGGCCAGCTGGACGGAATGATGACAGTCTGTTTGCTCTTTATCTTTATGTATTGCCTTAAAAAAAGTTTCATAAGGGGTTTTTACATTGATTGCATAGAGGAACTGTTTTTAGTTTCTCAAAGAACCTTTCAGTGAACCGTCCTTAAAAGAAGCTTATTTTTTTCATTGTGGGAAGAAGATTGTTAAAAGCTAAAGAACCTTTTTACACTATATAAAGAACCTTTTGTGGAATACAAATGTTCTATGTATGTTAAGGTTTGTTCTTGGAAATATCAGTGCCAAATAAGAATCGTAATTATTAAGAGTGAGATATATACAGTATATATACACTGCACTCCCCAAGTTTGGAAACACCCCAGGCAAAGTGTGGTTTTGGATGATGGGTGCAAATACTGTATTACATTGAAGACCAGCAATAATCATTTTAATTTTGATTAAATTATATATTATATTATTACATATATTATAGCAATATATGCATGTCAAAGTTGAGCTATTATGGGAGGAACTGGACTGTGCTGTCCATAAGAAGTGCCCAGTGACCAGTGAGAATCATCTTTGGCACAATCCTTCAGGAGGCTTGGAGTCAATGTTTGTAACTGACAGCTCGGATACCCAGATTATGCAGAGCTGTAATAGCTGCTAATAGTGCATATTTTGCTAAGGTAGGTATTTTCTATGTATAAACTGTTTATGTAATAAAATGTTTTTGTAGTTTGTGTTGTCCCTTATCGGTGGAAAATGATCACAAATTAAAAAGGATTCATGCCAATATTGTCCAAAACCCCACTTTTCTAGGGTGCATCCAAACTTTTGGAGGGCAGTGTGAATGTTTCCCCCACAGTTCTTAACCAAAAGACAAAGCTAGTCTGTGATTGAAGTGTCTACTGTATCTGCTGTCTTTCCGAGCATTGATCAAGTCATCAGCTTTATTAAAATAGTACTTTATACACCACAGACTAAAAAAACAGTAAACAGCATTAACATATTATTTCAGCAGGAGATAATAATGTCCTTATTACGCTCAGTTTATTTCAGTGTTAATTCAGTTTAGTTCAATAACAATGTCAATGTCACACAGTTGTGAAACTCAATTTAACTGTAAAGCAGCTCAACAGATAAATATAGTGTCATAATTCAGCTGTATCATGTTGATTCAATTCAGTTCATTAACTCCAAAGTTCATCAATTGTAAAACAAGTTAAATTCTACTATAAAGCAGGTGTACAGAAAACTAACGTTAGATCATCAGTTATAATATGAGCTCAGTTCAGCTAAGTTCAGTGTTGAATCAGTTTTGCTGAATAACAAATTGAATCTGTTTTGGCAGCTATAAGGCAGCTCTACAGTAGGCAACATTGTCATGTTCCAGTTTTGTTCTTATCTAGTCATGAAAACAGTCCAATTGATAATATTACTGAAAAGTACTTTTGAACCCACAATCAGTTTGTGAAATTGCTCATTTCTGTCTGTGCCGCAGACTGAAGCAGCGCTGATGTATGACGCTGTGTATATGGTTGCTGCCGCGTCTCAGCGAGCATCTCAGGTCACCGTCAGCTCACTGCAGTGTCATCGACACAAACCCTGGCGCTTCGGCTCACGGTTCATCAGCATGTTCAAAGAGGTAAATGCACCTGTTCAAACCCTCATCCAAAACCAAAAGAACAGTTCACCCCAAAAATCATTATTTACTCATCATGCATGTTTGGAACGAGCAAATGATGAGCGAATTATCATTTATAATCTTTTAAACTGTGTCAGACGCTTCTGAACTCTCATAGAGAGTTAAAGTCTGTTTAGTTTAAATGCATAATTACTCACTTCTCTGGAAAGTGTTTGGAGCCACTTCTAAACAGCTGCAGATGATTTATGTGTGGACAATCTCTCTCTCCCAATGATAACTTCCAAGTGTTCTTGTCAGAGCTTCCTGTGTTGGAGGAGGTATTGTTGAGTCAGCATGTTGGCATTGCCGTCCGAGGATGAATGTGTGTTGGACGAGAGCGTAATGGCTCTAGCTGAATTAGTGATGAAGTGTGGGTGAACTCATTACAGTGGGGCTGTGTTCATTTAAAGGTGAAGCGTGTCATTTTTGCTCTGGTAGTGGTGCTGAACGTTATTGTTACCAAATGACAATGTTAACCTAACTTCCGCTGCTGAGAACACAGAAATGTGAAGATTCATTTCACTCACTTTGAAGTGGATTTGCGAATCATTTGATTTATTTAAGGACTTTGGAGTGAAATCGCAATTTTTTGGAGTGGGTTCGCAAATCATTGGTTGTATGTCAGAACTTCAGAGTGGGTTCATGAATCATTTGATTTAGGTAGAACTTTGGAGTGGATTCGCCAATAATTTAAATTAGATCTGAACTTCGGCACAGGTTCGCAAGGTCAGGACTTTGTAGTGGGTTCGTGAATCATTTGAATTGGATCGAACTTCGGAGTGGATTTTGCAAATCATTTGATTTAGGTGAGGAGTTTAGAGTGGGTTTGTGAATCATTTAAATTAGATTGGAATTTAAGAATGGGTTTGCGAATCATTTGATTCAGATTGGGACTTCGAAGCCCACACTGAGTATCTTTCTTTCTGATTTCTTTTTTTATGAAGCAGTACAACAAATAATTAAGGCAATTCCCATATAAAAAAAAAAAAAAAAAGAAGGAACAAAGTTCACAAAAAGTTTGTGAACTTTGGATTAACTCATTAATATGTTGTTTGATCTCTTCATATTTAAGGAGATAACTATTGTTTCCAAAGTCAGGTATCACTTGATATGATTTTCAAGGTCGTAGGTTGTCACTACCAATGTCTAGCAACTACTAAATTGTTCCTAGTAATAATTTTGATCAAACAGTTAAAAAGCTGTTGTGTCTTCACCAATGCCAAAATCTAACCTATGCCCTTTCTAGTAATGATGATGATGATGACCTTCTTGATATTTGTGAGTATGAATGGGACAGTTAATGCAGTCTGCATTAAGCACTGCTGGTTCTTGTGTGTTTAATCTTGTGTTCTTTTGATAATTGAAGCCCACTGTACATGTGGTCTGAGCAGGACGTGATAAAAAAGGAAGGATCAAGTGAGATTTATACTAGAGAATAATGACTTGAACAAATCTGGACAAAGGTCACGTGACCTCAGTGTAAGTATATGAAGTTAGTCTGTGCTCCACTACTGTACGTGAAGATTATGAATGCTATCCACCCCATTTTAATTCTTAAAGAACAGCAAATTAAAGAAATAATCCATTGGATTTGCACACGAGGCTTGAACGTCTGTTGACTATATGAGCACTGCATCCTCATAAATTCACATGTTCTGGATACAAGATCCACTGAATATATCAATATTGAATAGATCCGTCACTCCATTTGGCCTCGGACCTCACATATTTACTCCATGAGTCCATTTACTAACAACTCCTTGAAGAACTCCTTGCTCTGGGCACTTCTGTTGATCATGTTAATATTTATTTATCATTTCTTTTAGCTATTTGTCACTAGATGAATAGGGCTTTGTGTGTACGGTATGTGTGTGTAAGTATGTACATAATATATATACGGGAGGAGCTTGTGACAGACACAGTGGGAGTGGCTTGAGACCTCGGAGAGGCTTTTGTTGAATAAAATAATGATATGAAATAAAGTGTCCAGGGGAAAAGTGCCCAAAATAAAGAAGGGAACTGGTGTCCTCGTCATGCTGCAAGGGTAGTGAAGGTCAGGCAGTGTTCTAGGGGGAAGGGTCCAGGCAAGGGACGGAGTCCGGCAGGCTCGCACGCAGTCCCCTATCAGGTCCAGGGCGCAAGAGGTGGCGGCTTCTTTAGCGGCTTCATCCTATTTGGCCCCTCACTGCACGTGAAAGGAGAAAACATGAAACGGCCCGGGTGAAACAACATGAAAAATGAAAATACATTTTATGAAGGGACTGAGGGCCAAGTGGGGATCCAAGTGCAAAGGTTTATTCAAAAAAGTAGTCAACAGGCAACACCAGCAAAACAGAACAAACCAGGCAAAAGCAAAAGAGTATATCCGATAACCAAGCGAGGGTCAGGGCAGGCAGCAAAAAAATCAAATAACTAGAAACAAAGGATAGGCTATAGAATAATCAGCACATGAGAGAGGGTGAGGGCTTCTTTTAAACTAGACATAGAGGAACACAAGACAGAACCAACCAATGAGAACAAGACACATGAAACTAGGGAACCAATCAGAACATGACACATGCAACCAAGGGACCAATTGGGACACACAACACACAGACAAAAGTAGCACATGAAATAACACTCTGGGGTGGAGTGCCCTCTAATGGAGCTCATGAGTATTCCAGCTGGTAAACATGACTATATATATATATATACATACCCTTAAAAATAAATACATAAACAACTGATAATATATATATATATACATATTATATATATTATATGGGTTCCCAGATTTGAGTCTGATCTGCGTTGTATCAGAATCTCGTAACAGACTCTAACTTTCCTGTCTGCACTTCACTGCACTATTAAAATAATGGCAGAGAGCCTCACAAAACACATAACAATGTGTGTGTAAGCTAATGCATCAAGGAAAAGTTGGAAACACTGGGCTTAGCATGAGCCAAAAACACATTCTCAACTAATGATGATGATGATAATGCTGCATCTGGCCTCTAAAGTGAGACTAAACATAAACGCAAACGAGCAATCAGAGCTTCATCATCTTTCTTTATTACAACACCCTCATTTTTAATCTGTTCTGGAATAAAATCCGATTTCTTCTCTTCTGTAGGCTCAGTGGAACGGACTGACC
This sequence comes from Enteromius unitaeniatus, assembly GCA_032359435.1. Classification (NCBI taxonomy): domain Eukaryota; kingdom Metazoa; phylum Chordata; class Actinopteri; order Cypriniformes; family Cyprinidae; genus Enteromius; species Enteromius unitaeniatus. Next base: position 17,219,350 of record JAUMHI010000057.1, on the reverse strand, counting down.
GGACAGATCATCGTAAACAAGACGGACGGCCTGAGGAAAGACTTCGACCTCGACATCATCAGTCTGAAAGAGGACGGGATGGAAAAGGTAAAACCAGAAAAGGATTCTGTTTGCATGATCAGCATCTGTCTAAACTAATATCTGTCATACATGTCAATTTTTTGTTTTCTTTTCACAAGCAGTTTATGGAAAGTGGTCGTTTTAACAAAGTATGGAAGAAGGTTTGTATGTGACATCTGAGTCCCTTCTCTCCTTACCATACCATGGTACAGTATGATACTGTGTTACTTACTAAAAAAAACATAGTATTACCATGGTACTTTTTCCATTTATGACCCTCAACCTGCTAATACCTCTCATGTCTACATATTTTTGATGGCTCATATACCCTCATGTTGGCAAGTTCATTTATACTTGCATTAAATAAACGTAATTTATTTCCTTTTCTAGCGCTGCCAAACTCTCAGCGGGTGGCACTAAACCAGAGATCTGCATCCATTTATGAAATTTCCCATCACTCATAGAGTCAACAATGCAGAGAGCTTATTTGATAAAACATCTGTTTATGAGCACTAATCGCATGCCAAGCGCTCAATTTGAGGACTCTCTCTTAATGTATATTTTACAATGCTCCCGTGACAACAGCTATCAGACAGAGGTGACGTAGCGTAGCGAATGAAGCTCCTGCGCAGCACAGGAGCACAGCCCATCTTTCAGTGGATTTACATTAATTGGTCATGTACAAGAAGACACTGATAGAGCACTCGCTTGCACATTAATATTATAATGTGTAGATCACTCAAAATATAGTCAGTTCACAACAGATTTAAGACTTTAAGATAAAGTGTACAGGTGCACTGTCTGCATTTTTCCCTCAATCCTTTTATTGTATTTTTAATTGATCCTATTAGACATTATCTATCTATCTATCTATCTATCTATCGTTCAGTTGTTCTATCTATCGTTCTATCTATCTATCGTTGAAACGTTCTATCTATCTATCGTTCTATCGTTCGATTATTCTATTGTTCTATTGTTCTATCTATCGTTCAATCTTTCTATCTATCGTTCTATTGTTTTATTGTTTTATAAACTATCTTACTATCTATCTATCGTTCAATTGTTCTATCTATCGTTCTATCTATCTATTGTTCAATCGTTCTATCTATCTATCGTTCAATCATTCTATCATTCTCTCTATCTATCTATCTATCTGTCTATCTATCGTTCTATCGTTCAATCGTTCTATCTATCTATCTATCGTTCTATCTATCGTTCTATCGTTCAATCGTTCTATCTATCTATCTATCTATCGTTCTCTTGTTCTATCGTTCCATCATTCTATCTATCTATCGTGTTTTTTCTATCGTTCAATCTATGTTTCTATCGTTCAATCGTTCTATCTATCTATGTATTTATCTATCTATCTATCTATCTATTGTTCTATCGTTCTATTGTTCAATCTATCTATCGTTCTACTATTCTATCTATCTGTCATTCAATCGTTCTATCTATCTGTCTATCGTTCTATCTATTGTTCTATCTATCTATCATTTGTTCTATCTATCATTCTATCTATCATTCTATCTATCTAGCTAAACACTATTCTGCATCAGAACAATTCAGCTATTTGCTCATGTGGTTCTGCATCTGTTTAGATTGGCGTGTGGAACTCAAACACTGGCCTGAACCTGACAGACAGCAACAAAGACAAAAACACCAACGTCACGGACTCCATGGCCAACCGCACGCTCATCGTCACCACAATCCTGGTAGGAATAAACCAATGTAGAGCATCAACAACATCATACACCTGCAACTAACAGTACTTTTGCGTCTACAGGAAAACCCATATGTGATGTACAAGAAGTCAGATAAGCCTCTGTATGGGAACGATCGGTTTGAAGGCTACTGTTTGGATCTCCTAAAGGAGTTGTCCAACATCCTGGGCTTTTCCTATGAAGTCAAACTGGTGTCCGATGGGAAATACGGAGCTCAGAATGACAAAGGAGAGTGGAATGGCATGGTCAGAGAGCTGATTGATCATGTAAGTCTCATAATGAGGAGTTTTTTGGGTCATCATCAGAGTTCTCATGAATTAGATCTTGCTGGCTTCTTTACAGGTGGCAGATTTGGCCGTGGCGCCGCTCACCATTACTTACGTGCGAGAGAAAGTCATTGATTTTTCCAAGCCCTTCATGACTCTGGGAATCTCTATCCTCTACCACAAACCCAATGGCACCAATCCAGGTGTCTTCTCCTTCCTGAACCCACTCTCTCCGGACATCTGGATGTATGTGCTGCTGGCCTGCCTCGGGGTCAGCTGTGTGCTGTTTGTCATTGCCAGGTAAATCCCAATATCAACCTGTTTTAACCTTTAGATGGGATTTACAGTTCTTCTCCATTGGTTTGGCTCATTTCTTGAAACAGAAATTACATTCTCAAAATGACATGGACAAACCTCCAAACCTCTT
>JAUMHI010000057.1:17202614-17216776 GCA_032359435.1 Enteromius unitaeniatus | reverse complement strand
ACAGATAGACAGACAGATATATATATATATACATATAGATAGATAGACAGATAGACAGACAGATATATATATATATAGATAGATAGATAGATACATACATATATATATAGATAGACAGATAGATAGATAGACAGACAGACAGACAGACAGACAGACAGACAGATAGATAGATAGATAGATAGATAGTAAACTTTGCCAGTATAGATGTCAGTTGACTTTATTATTTTTCTTCTTGTCTGTCACTTTTCAGATAAAACAATGCGCGCTCTCGTGTTCAGTCGCTCGCGCACGACCCTCCCCACCCAGGACGCGCTCGAGAGTATTTCCAGCGCACGAGAGAGAGTGAAATACTACAGAGAGAGACACTCATCAGCAGAAGCAGAGCAGCTCTCAGTGCATGACCCAGCAGCAGCAGCAGCAACATGCGCTTCACAGCCACGCCTGCCTTCAACAACAGCGAGAACTAGAGGACACAAGGTACGACAGCACATCCACGCGCTGATACACAACTTATCCATGAACAAACTGTTCTGAGACGCGTTTTTATCCTTCACTTCCCGGGGCGAGGATGCTTGCTTCTGTTCGGAACTGAAAAGTAAACGTGCGCGAGTTAAAGAGCAGGTGTGACAGAATAAAACGCAGCCTTCATCTTCTGCTCCTGTTAAACGACAGGGCATGTTTTTATTGGTAAAGAGAACGTGCAAAATTATTTTTGAGTTCTTAAAGTATTGTTAGTGCATGTGTGTGTGTGTGTAGATCATCGTAGTGATATGGACTCCGTTTATACAGGATAAGATACAGCTGGTGTTTATAAAGTGTGCATGCATATAAACAGATGACTGCTGGAGAACTGTCATCAACAGTCATTTTGGGGTTATGTCTTGCATATATAGGCTCATGTGGGCTGTGGCCACTTGTTTGTTTATTTTTCTACGTCAGTGTGATCGCTTATGAAGGCAGTTCACGCAGGGGATCGCATAGTCTCAAATGCATCCCAAAACTTATTATTTTATATGGATGTAAATGTTTGGTTACATAAACGGAGCGCTTACTCTGTGACCTTCATATCATCGTTTTAATTGTTGAAGTCTTTTTTTATGAAACAGTGTAACTGTCTAAATGTCATCAGTGTGATAATGGGCACTTTATTGCTCGGGACCCAACGGGGATGCACCATGCAGGCGGGGTTTCCTCGGTCTTATTGCAGATGGAGGTTCCCTTCTCCTCCCCTCCCCGTTAAAACGAGCATTCAGGGTTTGTTTAGAATGGAATTGCAGCGTACTGTACACTTAATAGCACGCATGAAATGGCAGCATTACCTGACGGACATTAATGTATTCTGCGTTATAAGAAACACACCTGGGTCAGGGGAGCGGAGCCAATGAGAAACCACTAATTATTCTGCGCGTGGGTTTTTGCTGACATCAGGTTGGCTGATGAGTCGAGAGGGCGTGTCAGCGAGGTCAGCGAAATGGCTGAAATTGCAGTGCCATTAAAAATGTGAAATACAGCAACATATGCAATTATAAAAAAGGTAAAGTGGAAAGACACATTTTTTGATAACAAACTCACTATTTTTATTTAGAACGCCTTGGACAGAAATATTGAGCCAAAAAGGCAAGACTCCAAGTTTATATTAGACATAGTTCTAGGTACATCTATTTCTTAGTCATCTCAATGGCTAAAATGTCACCCCAGTGTCTACCAAATCAATAAATGTTATGCATATTATGGCATTTAAGTCTTCTCACAATAATGGCAAATCTGGAAACATCTGTGATCTCCAAGCCTGGAAAATTGAATGGGAAATTTAAAATATTAATGGTAATTCCAAAAATGCATTGTTCTAGTTCATAAGTATTTCATCAGCTGGAAATTACCCTCAAGCCATGCAAATCAATTAGTAAAAAAGCTGTGAACACCCTGATACTTCCTCATACTGCAGATTTGTATGGTTTCCAAACGTAGCCACCAATACCTCTAATTAATAAGCAGCTTGTAATATGCGCCTGCTTGCCTCTTGATTTATAGATTAATAAGAAATGTCACGTGGCACTGAGGAAAATCTTAAGGCATCCCTGGAGTAATTGAATATGCAATCGCTACAATGCTTCAGAAAACATGCCATGCAAGCATGCAAAGACAATATGTTAGAAGAAGAGGGCTAGCCAAGAGCTTGTTCTGTACAGACGTGGAGGCAGAGCACGTGTGCTTGAGCTGTTTGATATTCGTATCTTATTCACTCATCGGTCATCCTCATTTTCTCCTCTCCTCTCTCCTCATTCCCTTGTTTAACTGCTTGACTGCATTATTGCAAATAAAAATGTCCCAGGACTGCGATGGCTGGCTGCTAGTTAATGCTCTGTGTGTGCGTTCAGCATTGAGACGTGAGTGAGAGTTTAAGTCAGTAACTGCTGCAGTGTTCACACAAACACAGAGGAATTCCTCTTCTGCACACTGTGTGTCTCTCTCTCTCTCTCTCTCTGTGTGTAGACAACATACCCCGAAGCAATTCCTACCGAATGAGAGCAAAGCGAATGCTTGAGTGTAAAATTTTCAAGCTCCACTGCTCTGAGGCTCCTCATATTTATTTCCCTAATGAACGTACAAATGATTGTTGTAAAAATATCTTTCATTCTATCTATCCATCCATCTGTGTGTCTGTTGTTCTGTTGTTATATATTTCATTTATAATCCAGTACTGTGCATTAACTGCGTTAATCATCCATTAATCCGTAAACTTGTCTTCCGTAAAATATGAATAATATACTATAAAAAATATAGTAAAATAATTTTCAGATTTTCTGCAAATGTAACAAATAATTACTTATTGTTATTAAAATGTGGCATTTTTAAATAAGAAAGTATTTTTTCTATTTTCTTGTAAAATGCACTGCAAAACATCTTTTATTGACTTTTATTGAATAACTTTAAAATAACTTTTTTTTATCTCCCTTCCCCCAATATTTTCTCTGCCTCCTTTAAACTCTTTAGATATTTATGAACATTACATTGTCAGATTACATCTGCCTCAGAATATAGAGTTAAGTCGTGCTATAAAAAAGCCTGTAGAAATGCCTGTGAAATCTCTCCTCTTCATCGCAATATCCCGTCTCTTTACCTTATTACCTGGCATGTGCTTGGTATTTTTGTGCAGCACCAGAATGAAGAACAGGAACAGACCCACAGCCTGCTGGGACGGCAGGCACTATACACACTCATACATATGCATGCGTACAGTGAGCCAGGACCCCGCTGTGCCCACCCACTCGCTCTCATTGGCCACCAGCCCGTCGCTGTGGGAGCAGGTGTCGTGCAGTTGGCAGATTCATCTGCCGTCATGACAGGGGCTCCTCTCTCTCTTCTTCTGAGATCATTGTGTCCCCCTTCCACTCCTCTCATCTCTTAACCAAACTCAACAGATTTGCTGGTTCATGGACGATGGAAGTGTCCGGAAGGCTAATAATCCAGAGCAGTGACCTGTGAAATTAGAAGGCAGGAACAGAAAGCTGAGGCATTCCAGATCGTGAACAAAACTTGCTGATAAACATGTTTAACTTTGACAGAACGGATGCTGCTTCAGGCCAGAGGATACCAGCAAGGTTCTTTTGAGATTAGTGACTCAGATTAGGTCTGGACTCCCGCAGGATTCAAGATACCTGCATCAACACCAGCTGATTCCTGCCAAGTCAAGTTAGTATTGTGTATAGTGGGTGGCACAGTCCTGTGTGTTTGCTGAGGTTGTTCTGTGGAATATTCGACTTAAATCAAAGAAAGTCCAATAAATCTGTGAATCAAAACCAGCCCAATTGCTATTCCAAACTTGTCAAAAACTAGCCAAATAGCATTTTTTCTGCGGTTTTTCCCGCCAGTGAAATCACACACTTGACAACACTGTATGAAACACCTGTCGCTGTTAGATCTGTCTTTCTGCAATTCTTTCTGTCCATCCATTTCTCTATCTATCAACATCACTCCACGCATTGTTTTTTGTTCTGTTATTTATGTCTATTGTTCCATCTGTCTATTAAATACATCTATCTATCTATCCACTGTTCTATATATTATTCTGTCATTATGTCTGTCACTCCATCCATCCATCTATTTATCTGTCTATCATTCCATCCATCCATCCATCCATTTCATTATGTCTGTTCTAAAAGACTGATAGATCGGTAGGGGATTGATGCCTATCCACCACGGGACTCATTTAAGTATAAAATGCAGCAGACAGGGCAATGTACCTCTCTTTATCTGATAAATCTTCTCAACGGTTCACAGCAGTATGGCTCACAGTCACAAAGTGTTAAATTTGGTCTGTATGAAGCAAACAGAATAAAACAATCATCAGTTTGTGTCTATTAAATACGAATTATACAGACAGGTAAATAACAATATGTAATATTACACTGCTGACAAGTTATATATGAACTAACATAACTAGCATAGTATTTAACGGTCACAAGCATAAGCATTTAAATCAGTGCATATATCGAATACAACAATACAAAGAATGTAAGATGCAGCTACAAAAGATGGATTCTCTATTACAACAATGAGATGAAGATCGGTGACTTATAATAAGGAATAACTGAATAAACTTACATTCAATCACGCACATAAACACCTGAGGTAATGGCGGAGCGAGCGGCTGTGAAAAGTGAAAGTAAATCTGAAAGACCGGAACTATACCGTCAGAATAAAAGTCTACTTTGTCACACATAGGGAATTTAGAACAATGTCCATCACTCCATCTATCGGTCTGCCCATCATTCCATTCATCCGTCATTCCATCCATCGTTCTTTATTTTATTCTGTCATTATGTCCGTCATTTCATCCATCCATCCATTCATCTGTCATCCATCCATCCATCCATTGTTCTATATATCATTCTGTCTGTTGCTCTATGCATACATCTGTCTGTCTGTCTGTCTGTCTGTCATTCCATCCATCTGTCATCCATCCATCCATCTATTCATCTGTCTATCCTTCCATCTATCCATCCATTTCATTATGTTCATCACTCAAACTATCGGCCTGTCCATCATTCCATTCGTCCGTCATTCCATCCATCATTCTAGATATTATTCTGTCATTATGTTCGTCACTTCATCCATCCATTCCTCCATCTATTCATCTGTCTATCATTCCATCCATCCATCCATCCATCCTTGTCATTAGGTCATCTATGCCCTGTAAAATATACAGAAATATACATGTATAAAAATTAAATAGTGTATTAAACTGGGTATGCCATTTGAAAAAAAGATCAATTAAGTTAAACAGGTAACTGCATTGCATGTTTTATTTAGTGTGTAGCTTCCAGTTGTTGTCTTGGAAATTAAATTATTATCTTGCACCTTTATTTTTGTGTAAAACTGCGGGATATGCATCATCCATCATAATTAACCCCCTGGCAACAGTATAACAAACCATATGGAGCACTTGTCTTCATGACGGTGGGTTTTGCATGACCAAGGACTACTTGTACAAATTAGAATAAAGAAACACATCTTTTTTATTAAACATATCTTTAATTTTAGACTTCAGCAAGCATTCCTGTTAAAAAAAAAATCAACAGAAGTCAGTGGGAAGTCCCATTACGATTTAAAGCACGCGCTGCATGGGTCATCTCGAGGTTGGACGGAGTGATGATTTATCACTCTCACATTGTTCATCATGCTGGCCAAAAAAAAAACCCGTAGGCTTTCATATGGTCACTATGACAGAGCAAGACCTGGACACGTGCTCAAACAGCATGCCGCACATGTTTTCTCTCTTGTTTTGTTCTCTCCTCGCCGAGAGTAATGTGTGCGGCGCTTCTGTTGTGTTGTGAAGCTCTCTGTGCGTTTAACTCTTTACCGTCCCTCAGACTGATGCCAGTTAAAGAGCATGACCTGTCTCTCCTCTGCCCTCTCGCGCTCTCTCCTTTCTGCTTTTGTGTGATGGAGTGAGGTAAATGTGGAAAGGGAAAAGGAGGGGAGGAGAAAGAAAGAAAGCACTGTTTTTAAGTTTTTATAGACCTACAACAATAAATAAACCTCATAATCTAACCTAATGCGCCACATATATGGTTCAGTATAATGTACTGTAACTTGTGTCATTTGATTATTATTTATCTCTTTATTTATGTATTTATTTATTTAGGAGTTCAAGGGTTGTTGTTGCATATCTTGTCAGGGAGAAAAAAATCTTGCTTTAAATAATGAAAAACAGATGATGCAAAATTTATTAATATGTTATTTTATACTAGTTATTGGTGTCAGTACATAATTTTTTCATTTTTCTTCAACAAGGATGCATTCAACTGATCAAAAACTTTAAAACGGCAGCAAATCATCATATTGGAATGATTTCTGAAGGATCATGTAATACTGAAGACTGGAGTAATGATGCTACAAATAGAGCTTTGATTAGAGAGAAATTACATTTTAACATATCTGCTTATTTTAAAATGTCAAAATATTCAACATTTTATTTGAAAATGTTAACATTCCCCTGAAAAAGACACCATGTAGCTTTAGGAATGAATTCATTTATATTTCGACATGCATCAGACCCCAAAATCTTCAGAGTTTGAAGCATAACCACCTACAGAGCAGATAAAAATAGGATGTTCCTGAAATGTCAGAATAACCGAACGACCTGAAACAGTAAAATAGCAGAGTTTGTGATTGTGATGGAGATGTGTCTCACGCTCTGGGTGTAGTGTAAAAGTGTAGTGCACTGAGACGGAAGAGTTAGCTGTTCCAACCACCCGTCTTTCATTTACTTTCCCTCTGTAACGGCAGACTCACTGAGGTGTGTTGACAAGTAAAAGAGAGCTAGAGAGAAGGACACCATCCAACCCAGAGGAAAAAATTGAGAATAAAAATGGGTTATTATAGCACTAAAGGCAATGTCAGACAGAGGAAGTGCAGGTGAGGGACAGAGCAGAGAGAAGCGCATTCTCCAGAGATAAAGCTGAAGACACGGCCTGCTCTCTTTCTCTGTCAAGGTCATGACCTCATCTTGCGGCTAAGCTGTAAGTGTGTCAGAAGGACAGACAGAGTCACTATAGTGTGTGTTTAAAAAGTGCAAATGAATTATATGATATTCCAATATGATAGAACATGGTACGTGGAAACAAACAGGTTCTCAATGTTTTAGATGAAAATATATAGAAATGTAGAAGTGAATATGTCCTCGATGCTCATGGCATCTTAGAAAAACATGTCCACGATTCACCACAAAACAATTTATGTATTCATTTAATTTTTTTGTCCTTCAACAAGCAGCATTTCCGACAGGGTCAGAATGAGGGTGGCAAATTAATTTTCACACATGTGCACACACACATACATATAGAAAATTGTTTACATAATATATGAGTGTGTATATTTATTATGTATATATAAATACAATGTATATATTTAAGAAAAATATGTTATGTTTATATATGAAATGATGATATTTTTATATACTATAAAATATAATAATATAAATATATAATTGTATATACATGTACATATCATACATATACACAAATTATAGATTATATGTTTATATACATAATAAATATACACAGTACACACAAATATATTATGTTAACAAAAACTATTTTGGATGCATTTGTAAGCATACATATATATATATATATACATACATTTTTTTTTCTCTATAATATTTTACATTAGTTTGTGCAAACTTCAGCAGCTTAGTCATGATTTGAGCTCATACACACACACACACACACAGATCCCTGGTGAGGGCTGTCGGTGGTTTTCAGTCCGCTAGAGCAGAGGTTCAGAGGCGTGCTGATGTTCTCCGGGCCTGACAGCTCATGACAGAGAAAGAAAAGACAGAATTTCAGCCAAATTGTCAAACACGGTCTTCATCTGAGCTTCCGTCACAAACCAGAAATCAAGGTTCTCACACACACACACATACACACATCAGAGTGATCTCTCAAAACTGAGACTTCTGTTTCTTCTGCCCCAACCCAAAGTCCAACATGTCACTGTGTATTTGCAAAGTACTTGTAAAGACAGAAACGTTACATTGTGTCTCAGGTCTCAGACACATTCAGAGTATCTGAACCCATCGCTGCTCTCAGAGGTTGTGTGTTTGTTTCTGATCCTCTGGGAATCTCAGGTGTGATCGTTCACAGACAACATACTCAAGAGAGCATTTACTTCAGACACTGTTTAACACAAGCATCAGAAGATTATTGAAGCTAAACATATCGACTCATTATTGCATCATGCTGAAAATTATACTTTAGTAGGTCTTAAACTTGAGATAACTAAAGTGTACTCTTCGGACACCATAAATATAAACTAAAACCCACATTTAACCTGTTATTTCTATATTTAAAAACATTTTCATTTTGTCACCACTTGTAGTACACTTGAGTATTAAAGGTGATTATGAAAATCTACATTTTCCAGGTTTTAAGTGCTAAAATCAGTTCCCCAGTGCATCTACAGTACCAACCAAGGAAACGTGAGAAAGATAAATCTTGATAGTGATGACGTGAATAGATTAATCCTAAAAGTGACAATGGTGTAGCAGTTAAATGTCATGACAAGAGTTTGAGCAAAACATGCTAAGAGAGCCTCAGAGAAGACAAGAGAGCAATGGATTTATTGATTTATTTACTGTAACTTATATTTCTGCTGCCACACAGATCTAATATAAACATGCAGTCTATTTCCCAGCTGTTAACCGTCACAGACATAATTAACCAACTGTATTTGTAAGTCATGTGTTTTTAATGTAAACTTGTGCGTGAATGAAAACTTAGGCTTGAAAACATGAAAACATGGCTTTGACAGCCACTTTCTGTCCATGACTGTCAGATGTGTGCGCTCAGAAAAACATATATCCGAAGTTTAAACTGATGTGGTTTCAATTTAAAGAGGGGTACAAGTGTACTACACGTGGTAACTAAATACCTGTATAAAAACAGAGATAGCATGTTAAAAGCTCCTTTTAGTTCATATTCACGGTTTCTCATGCAGTTAAGTACACTTAGTTGATCTCAAGTTAAAAATCTAGTCTCTTAAAAAGTACTGAATAATTATTTTTAGCATAAATAAGTATTAATTAGTGCACAAAAATAGAGGGCTTTAAGTACATTATGGAAGTGCTCAAAATCTAATTTTGTATTTATCCCATGTTTCAAATGCATGTCTCATGAGTTCAATACATGTGTTGTGTGTGTGTGTGTTTCCATGCAATTATATATATATTATAATATATATATATATATATATAAACAGGGGCAGTGTGTAATAATATAAAACGACAGTACAATGTGAATTAATTTTGAAACACAATATAGCAGAGCCTGCTTTTCTCTCCCAGGAGGCCTTTAATATTTCTCCTCATCATCTATCGTTTGTAGAAGCAATGTTTAGAAAGAAGAGAATGTTTTTTTTTTATTTCTGTTTGTGCCTCATCTGTTGTATAGTCTCAATAAATCTTTCATCTTCTGCTTTTTTCTTTTACGACTGGACTATAGTATTCAATCTTTCTTCCTCTCTATCTGACCATGTCCATCAGTTTTTATTTTTTCTGGATGAGAAAGCATCCGTCTTCTGTTTTTCTCCAGAAGGTCTCTCTGTGGAGATGAACGGTTATGTCATTTCTTTATCTTGCTCATATTTCATTCTCTCTGTTCTCCCTCACCTCGTCTGCCCTTTATACCTTCCCTCCATCTTTCTGTGTGTCACTCACTCCTCCATCCGTCTACTGTATCCTCCGTCAGTCTCTTAAGAGGTTTGTGGAGTGGATTGATGTATTCAGTAGAGTGTCAGAAATGCAGTTTTTTAATAATGGCCAATATTTGCCACCAGGCGTTGATTTCAGGAACATTTTAAACCTTAAGAAGAATTAGCGTGTAAAAACACACATCAAGCTGCTCATTTGTGTCAGATATGTCACAGTAAATTGAATCTGAACAATTCTGGCTGTCGCCTGTAAAATCAGCATAACCAAATAAACTTGGGCTAGAATACCTTTCATGATTTAAGATGCCTTTCATATTAGATTATGTAGCGATATATTGTTGAACGTCAGATTTTGATGTATCATGTTTTTTTATTTGTTTCTAGAGTTTTCCTTTTCAATGTTAATTTAAAGTCTAATGAGAGTCTATGTGTTTAGCTAGTTTTTAAGATACAATAAAAACATAACATTTTTAAATAAAATAATGTTAGATGATATTGACAAGACACTTATAATATATTTGCATTGTGTCAACCCATTTATCAATAATATCCATTCAAATGTAAACAGTTTATAAACATATTACCTAATAGATAATGATATTTGGATATATTATTGTATATACACACATACACATATACTGTATATATATATATATATATATTTGTATTTGAACTAATAAAAAAAATGGTTCATTTAAAAATGATTAAAAATGTATTAGTTCATTTAAAAACATATAAACATATAACATGTAATGTAGTATTATTAATTATACTATGTATTATGATGTAATAATACATAATTTAAATAATTTTATATGATTATGCATTATTTTATTAGTGTATAAGTGTTATTTTATTTTATTTTTAACCTTTTTTTTTAAACCGTTTGAAAATCTCTTGCCCAAAAATTTTTTAATTTTTGATCCCAGCACTGCGTCTGGACAGAAGGTCCATTTAAAATATGCATAAAGACATTAAGAAAGAAAAATGGAGCGATTAATCAGTGAAATTGAATGAACTGTTTTCTGCAAGTCCAGCACTGAGATCTCAGACGGAGAAAATGGACAGAGAGAGATCTGCTGACATTCGTCTACTTTTCCTGGCCCGGCTTCTTCCCGCGAGTCAGCAGCACGGTGAAATATGGCGTCGTTCCTGAGCTCTGCGTCCTGATTGGCCAAGCATCGCCTGCGTTTCTTAATCCTGCTCTGCTGCTTCTCTCTCTCTAATCTCAGCCTGATATATAATGACACACCTGGGAGCCGATGGGCCTCACATCCATTAGGAAAAGGTTATGGAGATATAGCGTTTTCACCAGGTGGGAGTAATTAATGCTGTGTGTATTGCTTACTAGCGTTTTGGATCCTACTGATAACAGTCAGACAAGGAAAACAAATAATTACGGGACTCTTGACAATCTGCTGTCTCTGAGTCTGAAATTAATTATGAGCCTTGAATAGATCCGTAATGAATCTTTAATACGTATTAAGCAGTAAGTTCTCCCATATGCTGGAGATTCTTGAAATAATCTCAGGGTGATACTACAGACATATGCATGGGGATACTTTCATTACAACCTTTAATTTCACAGTGTCTGGCTTTTATTGTACCGAACAAAAAAACCTATGACATATGCAGCGACTGAGGAAATCCAGCCTACTCAGAAATGAAATGGTTTGCTGAAAATATACTCTCAGGCTCTCCCAGATGCAGATGAGTTTGTTTCTTCATCAGATGTGGAGATATGTATCATTCCATCAGATGCTCTGCAGAGGAAGCATTATTATGGATTACAGGCTCATATTTCAGCATCATAATGGCTCGTAGTTAAAAATGTCTTTATGGGTTTGTTTTTTTACACTCTCAGAAATAAAGGTACAAAAGCTGTCACTGGGGTGGTTCCTCTTGAAAAGGTACTCTTTTGTATCTATTAGGTTTAAATATGTAGACTTTAAGTACAAAATAGGTACTAACTTTTCCATTTTGAAAAGGTACCGCCCCTGACAGCTTTTGTACACACAGTTATTATTTTCACAAGATGTTAACTGACTGGTTTAGTTTATTACTTGCAGATTATTGTGTTTTATTGATCAGCTGTTTGGACTCTCATTCTAACGGCACCCATTCACTGCAAAGCATCCATTCCTGAGGCAGTGATATAACGCGGTGGTATAATTCATCTGTTCTGGTGAAGAAGCACATTCATCTACCTATAGCCTACATCTGGGATGCCTTGAGAGCGAGTAAATGTAAATTTTTGGGTCAAGACTTTTCTGCTTTTAAAGACATATATCATACATAATAAGAAATCACTGATTTAATCTCAACTGAGATTTTAAACCAGCATTAGAGATAAAATTATAAAGCTTTGTTGGTGCACTGATTAAGATGTTTTCTTCCTTCGTTAGTAAGGAAACTTGTTTCAGTCTACAATCTCACACTCTCACGAGTAAAGAAGTCAATGTTTATTACCAATGCTGATCTTTAGTCTTGATTTCTTGATTTTTGGGCTGAGGTTTATTGCATAGTTGAGTCGGTACTTCAATTAGTTGTACAGTATGTGATGCCGGTTTTTCAATGTTTTTGAAAGTAGTCTTTTCTACTCACTAAGGCTGCATTTATTTGATAAACATTCAAGACAATATTGTGAAATATTATTGCAATTCAAAAATAACTTCTATTTGTAAGTATTTTAAAACGTAATTTACATTACTGCTTATTATCAGTGTTAAGAACGGTTGTGTTCAACAGCATTACTACTGATCAATTGTCACTACTGATCAATTGAATGCATCCTACACTGTAAAAAAAATCCATAAAATTTACGGTAAAAAACTGGCAGCAGTAGTTACTGGAATTCAACCATAAAAATTACAGTAACAACATTTTAGGTTTTACAGCTTTAATTTAAATTTACAGTTAAATACTGTAATTTCATTAACTGAAATTATGTTAATATACCAATCTATTAAAGTAGTGAAATCTGTTTTGTAGCTTTGAAATACGCTGATAAACACCAAATGCAGGCGATGATGAGAAAGCCCATCACAAGCAGCTTTTAAATATGAAAATATCAGCTCAGTACCATTCACACAAACACTAAACACCATCATGATGACACTTATTAAACTGAAATATGCAATAAACATTCATTTAAAGTGCCCTAATTATGCCTTTTAAAATATGATCTTTCATGCAGTGTGTCATGTAACTGTATGTGAACATAAACTATCTGCAAATTTGTGATGCTGACAGTCCACAATAAATAAAGTTATTGTCTATCAAAAAACAGTCGGCTCACATTCGTTTAAACGAGTCATCAGCAATTCTAATCGTTTTCTGTTACGGCCACACGGCACAAAGTTACATATTTGCATAATGTCCGCCCACATTCTACGTCGCAAACAACAATGGGCGCTTCGTTATCCAACACACGCTGTAGCGGTAGACCAATCATAAAGGACTACGCCATCTGACCTATCACAGCAGTGAGGGCTCATGGGAAGGCGGGGTTTAGACAGGCTGATTCTTCGAACTGCTTCACACGAGTCGTTTATGAATAATTTAGAAATGGGGTAAAATTAAATCTATTTTTGGAGAAAACTAAAATGTTTTTTGACCTTGCATACATGTACAGATTCGCCACTTTTTACCGTTAAAATCACGGTCATTTATAGCTGAATGAAAGTGTTCATATCTCTCAGAGAGTGAGTGTGAAAGCGTCTGATGATGATGATGATGATGATACAGTAAGTCAGTGTCAGTGATGCAGTAGGTCAGTAGTGTTTGTCAGACACAGACTCAGTGATCTGTTGCTCTGGAGGACGAGGGCCTGTAAAGTTCGCCAGTGTTTGCCAAAGCGCAGTCAGACTGCAGATTGATAGCGTAATCAGTCCACAGACTCGCCAACTGCTGAGTAAACCTGCTCTGCTGCAGAGAAACACAAACACAGAGCCTCTCCAGCTGTTACATTTCTGGAATTACCTTCTTGGAAATGACGTGAATGATGAATGGATTTCATGAATGCTACATGCATTATTACATGAATAAATAATGCAGGACTGAAGTACAAAGAGTGCACAGGTATTTAGGTGTGGCTTCATTCTGCATTCATAAACACTGCCTTTGCTGGGAAAGATGCAGCTGACTCTCTGAATAAACTACCTGTTCAATCAACAGTATTGAATAGAATAGAGTATCTGATCTACAATATAGTACTGTAAAAAAAATAGTTCCAATGATTTGTTACCCTGCTGACTTAAAATGTTTTAGTTTAGTCAACTTGATCTATCGTTTCTATTTCTATTGTTCTATCTATCTATAATTTGTGAACAACCTAGGCAACAAATAGAATAGAATAAAATAGAAAATTTGATTTAATGTGATATATATAATTCTGTCGCTCTATATAATTTCATTGTTCTATCTGTCATTGTATCAATCTGTTTATC
>JAUMHI010000057.1:17162430-17202514 GCA_032359435.1 Enteromius unitaeniatus | reverse complement strand
CTGCCCCGACCATTGCCTGGACTTTATTACGATTTTGGATTACCCCTTGTTGTTGTTTGTCTACTCTGTTTGAGTGTGAGAAATAAAGCTGCAAATGGATCCAACTACAACTGACTCTGAGTTACAATATCTAAAACTGGAATGAAAAATGTAGACAAGAAATATACATGTAAATAGAAAATATTAACTAATTTAAATATATTAAAAAATAAATAACACTGGCTGTTTCTATTTATTTGTAAAATTTCTGTGAAAATAGTTCTTCTAAATGTTTTTACAGATAAATAACACTTTTTTGACTTAAAAATACACGTTATCAGGCATCATAAACCAGTCTATGCTTTATCAGTCTTAATCTGTTTATCTGGTCTTCTTTTAGAGGGGATTTCACTCTTTTGTTGTTATTTTTTTTTACCAGGGCACCTAAAGTGTCAGTAGCCATAAAAACAGAACCACAAATTGTGTTTGTTAAAGCATTTTGAAGAATCAAACAGCTTCTTGGTTCTTCAAGATATAGATAGTTAGCATGAAGCATGCTGTGTAAGATCTAGACGGCAGACCGCAGCTCCCGCTAATGAGGGTCCAGATCATGTTTATTAATGAGACAGAACTCTCCTGGTTAGTTCCTCGTCGTCCACCACATGAAATCAACACATCCTCGGTCTCAGATCTGTGTGAGTCTGCCAGCAGGAGACGTGCACCGCTGCGTCGGCCAACATTTAGCACGTCTAGCTGAGCTTTATTGCCTCACATTTGTCTCTCTACGTGGTTCGTCACTCCAGATCGAATGTGTTAGGACATCCGTCAGGGCTTCTCACACGCAGCGGGATTATTGTTATATGGCTAATGCATCTAAACAACGTAATCACAATGCATCATTCATCATCATTGCAGTCTTCATTGAAGGTTGATTTTTGGCGGCAGAAGTGTGAAATCTCATCGCAAGCCCAGCTGGAAGACAGGCGCGGGGTGAATTATCTGTTCGTCACAGACCCGTCCCAAAGGCTCGCCGCTCTGATTCAGAGAGAGATCTCAGTGATAGAGCCACTCGCTTTGATAACCAACACCTGCACGCTTTTCATTTCACTCTTTCTATTTTATCTTACCCAAGGACGTTCGCTTTGTTTTCAAGGATGTTCGGTGAATGTGAGATATCTTGCAGGAGCGCTGGACTCTATTGCAACACCCACTGATCTGATGTTGAATAGAAAGTAACACAATCTGCTTGTTGTTTAACGCTGATATCTCTGAACACTGATGAGTTCGCATAAACTGAATGCTGCAAAAATTACAACAAAATCAGATTTACAACATCCAACATCCATTAGGGCATTAAGTAGTTTTTATAAACGTGCGTTAAAATAAAAAAAACTTGGCTGGTGTGACAAAACAAAGACACAGACATATTGTAGGATCAGTCAGTGCAAGTTTCTTTC
Organism: Enteromius unitaeniatus; assembly: GCA_032359435.1. NCBI lineage: Eukaryota > Metazoa > Chordata > Actinopteri > Cypriniformes > Cyprinidae > Enteromius > Enteromius unitaeniatus. The sequence continues at coordinate 17,201,078 of JAUMHI010000057.1, read as the reverse complement.
TGTTGAAATAGCTTTGATTTACATTTTAGTCTGGTATTAGGTTTAGACCAGGGGTACTCTCAGGGAAATAAAGTGCAATAATCCTAAACCGGATGATAAAAAAGAGAACATGATGAATAATAATTTAATAAATTAATCACAACAACATATAATAATGAAACATCTCGACTTTTCATAATTGTTTGCCTTCGCAACGTTTTTATAGCATTGTGTTTCTTTCAAGATTTGGTTGTTTTATTCATACATGTGTTATATTCCATGTTATTGTCAGCTAAAACTATTAAAAAAAATTTTTGTTGGCAGAAATCTAAGCTGTAGTAAAATATTAGATGAAACACCTAAAGCCCTTAATGAAGATTGGAAATGTTGCATTTAAAACAAGCTTAACTTAAAGTACTAAAAAAGTAATCAAACTTGAATTAAAAAAAATTACTCAAACTAAAAGTTAATAATAATAACAAAATAAAAATTTATTAAAATTAATTGGCTTTTATTAGTTTGAAATTTTGCATTTGTAACTAAGTGTAATCAAAAAAGTAATGTGAAGTGCAAGTATCTTGAATTTAAAAAAATATAAATTTAAACAAATAAAAATAATACATAACAAAATTGCTTTCACTTGAGTACAAGTAAAAAGAAATATAGAAATTAATTATTAACTTGACTTTTAAACACTGGCACTCTATTCTATTTTTATGCTGCTAAAATTGTTATAATTTAATTTTTAAAAAATGCCCCTTTAACACTTTTCTTCTACACATTTTCTTATAATTTATTTTTTTTCTATTTTATAATTGTTTTCTCTTTATTTATAAAAAATGTAACACTAGTGTAATCTATTATTTTCTATTATTATTTTGACCTGTTTTCTTTGTATGTATTTATTTATTTTTAACATCTCTCTATTATTTTTCTATTCTATCTACTTGTTTGTATTTATTATAAACAGACCTTGCAACCTGTACTGCATTAGACTAACCAAGATTTTGACAGGACTTACAGTACATATTATTGCTCTTTAGTTGTGATTTCTCTTATTGTCCTCATTTGTTAGTCACTTTTGATAAAAGCATCTGCTAAACAACTAAATTTAAAAGTAGCAATGTAAGATATATAATATTAAAATAACTCTGGCTTCAATCAACTGAAAGCTTTTATGTTTGCAATTCTGAAATAAATCCTTTCTCTTTCAATAATTGCCAGTGGCTTGGTCTCTATTTGTGTTGTCACGCTGAATAGCCCCACCCATGGTGAAATCTCATTGGCCCATACTCCACGTTAAGCATCAGATATGTTGTGATTGTGTGAGTTTGTCATGTGTGTGTATTTCAGGTGTGTGGTCATGGGTTTAAGTCCGGTGAGCTGGGTCCGGGCACCATCGTGGGAAGCGCTGCCTTTAACATGTTTGTGATCATTGCAATCTGTGTGTGGGTGATTCCTGATGGCGAGGTGAGGAAGATCAAACATCTGAGAGTCTTCTTCATCACTGCCTTCTGGAGTATCTTCGCTTACATCTGGCTGTACCTGATCCTGTCCGTCATCTCACCTGGAATCGTGGAGGTGTGTGTGTGTGTGTGTGTGTGTGTGTGTCAGTATATGTCTGTATGTAAGTCAATTTTGTGACATTATTTTCATGAAAGTAAAGATAATCCCAAATCTCATTAGTGAACGCCTAAAAATCCTTTCTCGTTACTGAAATGTGAAAACTAATGACAAACAGTAATGAGAATCTACTGAGAATCTCCGTTAAGAACATTGAGAATTGCCGTAGAACCAAAATAACTGTCTGGACACATTATGCTTATGACAATTTGGCATGGAAATGTGCATAAATATAATAAAAAATTTTAAAAACAGTGCCAAAAATATATTAACCCACCCAAATGTTTTTTTTTGTTTTTTTTATGGAAAATATGTTTATTTATTTAAACTTAATTTTAAAATTTCACCCAGGCACGCTTATATTTACAAAATACAGTAAATAAGTTACCAACAGTTTCTACTTTACCAAGTCACATAAAATGAGTATAAATGTTGTTTATCTACTGGTGTTTCAAACAACAAGACGAGTCATCTGTAATGGTGAAGCAAACTGGTACCATGCTGTTTATCTCTGTCTGTTAAAGTTTAATGTAGCTAGTGCTTTTTGCTTGTTGTTGTTGTTTCTCTCTCTTTTTTTGGCTTGCTATGGTCGTTTCATTTCAAAGCACTAATCTGTTTACTGTGTGTTTGCTGTATTGATGTGTGTGTGTGTGTGTTGTAGGTATGGGAAGCTCTGGTCACTCTCTGCTATTTCCCCGTTTGTGTGATTCTGGCCTGGATCGCTGACCGGCGCCTCCTTTTCTACAAATACATGTCCAAACGCTACCGTGCTGACAAAAGGACAGGGGTTGTTGTGGAGACAGAGGGGGACATGACACCTAAAGGTATGGAGATGATGATGGACGGCAAGTTTCCACTGAGGGGCGGAGCCATAGGCATGGGCACACAGGAACATTACCAGGACGGAACAAGCACCATGGCAACTCTACCCAACTCTAACAGCACGACCGTTAACATGGACGGTGCCAAGGACCTGGACGAGAGCCGTAAAGAAGTGAGAAAAGACAAACACAGTCATTTTAACATAAACATTTATACATCAGTGCTCACACACAGTCATAAATACAAGGAAGTTTACCTTGGTCCACATGTTTCTCATCCTGACAAACCCAGACACTGTGCTGAGAAGTATGGAGACCCTAAAGAAAAAATTACATTCTCTCATAAAGTTTACTCGTAAAATAACTTCACCTATCCCTGTGATGATGAGTACAATGGCTACTACTAAGTACTTACTAGGTAATTACTCTGTATTATGGACACCTTAAAATAAAGTGTTACAGAGAATGCAATACTTCTGTGAGAGAATGCAAAAGCACTGAAATGCATTTTTTCTTCCATCTCATATTTTTTAAATCCACTTTATAATGAGTAACACTTAACAACAAGTTTGAATATTCTCAAACATTCAGATTTGAAAGCTACTTAGATTTTTTGTTTTGGAGCAATGTGAGGGTGAGAAAATGATGACAGAACTTTCGTGACCTTTGAATGTTTTTGGCAGGTGATCCGTATCTTGAAGGACCTGAAGCAGAAATATCCAGATAAGGAGTTGGATCAGCTGGTGGAATTGGCCAACTACTACGCCCTCCTCCATCAGCAAAAGAGCCGGGCTTTTTACCGTGTCCAGGCCACGCGCATGATGATCGGGGCTGGTAATGTGCTGAAGAAACATGCAGCAGATCATGCTCGCCGTGCTGTTGTGGCGGGCAGTGATGAGGTTTTGGAGGAGGATGACCTGGCCGTCTGCAGCCGCATCTCCTTCGAGAGCGCACACAGCCAGTGCATGGAGAACTGCGGCTCCATCATGATCCCTGTTGTGTGTCGCGGAGGCTTGGGGGAGAGCACTTTCTACATTGACTACTGTACGGAAGACGGCACAGCCAATGCCGGCTCAGATTACGAGTACTGTGAAGGTACACTGGTGTTCAAACCGGGAGAAACCAGGAAAGAAATAAAGGTGAGGAGGAGTGAAAAAGAGAATAGAAAGTGGCTAAATAATCCATCTGAAAACCAAACCTAGCAGCTGAAACTTATACTTTGTTCAAATGGACCATTATTGGTCATTAGCTGGTCCAAGCTGGTCTAGATGGTTAATTAACTTGATTACCTGCCAGGGCAGAGGTGTCCAGTGCTGCTGCTGGAAGGCTAACATCCTTTAGCTCCAACACACTTTCCTGGAAGTATCTACTGAGTCTGAAGACCTTGATTGGCTTCAGTTTAATTATGGTTGGAGCTAAACTGGCCCTCCAGGAGCAGGTTTGGATACCCCTGCACTAGCTTGCCCAAGCTGGTCTAAACTGGTTAATATGTTGAACTACCTAGCTAGTGGATCTGTTCTTGAATAGGGAAGGGTGTCAAATGTCCGAACTCTCTGAACCGACACCAATCATTTATCATCAGATCAGTATTTGTGTGAGCTTTGAGGTGATATAAGGTATATAATATTTCTAAGAACATGTCCATAACTTACAGTTTGGGCCAGCTGAAACCGGTAGATGGTTTGTATGGTTTCTTGTCCAAACTCATCATTTATGTTCAATAGCTGATCTAAGTTGGAATAGCTGGTTAATAAGTTGAACTCCCTGCTAATGGATATAGTCTCAGTTGGGGTGGTCTCAGGTATCAAAAGTTTACTTTTCTTTAACAACACTTCCACAACATATGGTTTGGTCAATCTCAAAGCAGTAAATTTGTCCAAGCAGGTCTAAGCTAGTATATACAGTACATTTCGCATAAAAGTTGCTTTCTACTCCATGTAAGTTTCTAAGAACATTTCCATAGCATACAGTTTTGTCCAACTAAACAACTCATCTCACTCCTTTTCAACCTTTTGAAATCTCAACCTTTTGCGTCGCTTTTTGAAGATCAAGGTACCCCTTTTTATTCACTTTTCGATGTAAAAGGTCCTCCGTTGTTTTAAATAGTACTCTATTTTAAAGAGTTTAAGAGTTTAAATAAACTCTTAGCGTCAATATGCCAAAGCGATATTTTTTTTATTTTATCGTCATAATTAAAAGATATATTGGGTAAAAACAATGGCATTATTTCATACATGCATATATGCAATAGAACAGTTTTATTTAAATTATATTGTTTTCACATTTATGAGTACGTAACCGAGCCCCTGCCCCCTAAACCTACCATCTGTCAATAAAACACAAGATCTAGCAGGCAGATACAACCACTGTCATAATTTATTTAAAATAAATTAATATTCCAAATATTTTGATGCAAAACTATTGATTTGCGAGAGGAATAGACGCAGTTGTTGTCTCCGTCTTCCGTGTCCTTCCTGTGTACTGCTGCAGTCTGTGTGTGATTTCAAGAAGAATCCTTAAACGCATGATTGCGTCATGCTACCAGACTGGAGTATGTTTTCTGAATGAGATGACAATGAGTGAATGGAGTGGGATCACATTCAGTGAATTAAACCTTGTGTTTTACTCTCTTCTTCACATAAAGACTTCGTATGGCTTCAGAAGACATGATTTTTTGTAATGTATTTATACTGCTTGTTAATTATTAGTTTGTGCAATAAATACCTAATAAAATAATAATAATAAAAGTAAAAAATTATACAATACATTTATATAGGCACGCAAACCATTACATTAAGCAAAACAACTGAAAGCAATGGAGTACCCTCCACATCGAAAAGTGACTAAAAAGCGGTGACTTGAGCATCAAAAAGCGACCCAAAAGGGTCTTTACCAAGGGTCAAAATGTGATGAGTTGAAGTGAGACTGTGTTGAACTAAAAGCAGTGTAGAGTAGGTGTTTGCATATGGTTTCTAACTTCCAAATTGATAATATATGGTTCAAGGGGGTCTACTTGCTATTGGGTCTTGACTTATCCAGGATGGTTTCCAGTATCCAAACTTTGCATCAAAGGTGCTTTCTTAGTACCTTTTTTTACAACAAAATTTAGTCTAGAAAAGTGCTTTGGCCAAAATGTTGTCTTTTATGAATAGGCAAGTCCTAAGGACAATGCTTTAGTATAGCTTAATCACAGCTTTCTCTCTCGTGTAGTATACTTCTTTTTACACAAACATCCACTCCACTGAGATGGACAGGGCCGTGAATCCTTAACAACAGTGCTGTAGTGACAATGACTGACAATCTCTTTGCCTAAGAGACTGAGAGAGGATTCATAGTGACAGTGACATTGATCAGAGGAGTCAGAGCTCTACAAATCAATGTGAGGTGAATGTAAAGTCCCTCATGTACTTGTCCAAGAACTAGCCTACTTCTTAGATTGTTCCGAAGCAAAACCATTTTACTGAAAGTCCATCTCTCTTTCTAGGTGGGCATCATCGACGATGATATCTTCGAGGAAGACGAACATTTTTTTGTGCGTTTGCTGAACCTGCGTGTTGGTGATGCGGAGGGTATGTTTGAGAGTGACGACGCGGATCAGGCTCCCAAGGCACGGCTGGTGGAACCGCTGATGTCCACGGTCACCATCCTGGATGATGACCACGCGGGGATCTTCACTTTCACAGACCGCCTGGTGCGAGTGAGCGAGAGCGTGGGAACCATGGAGGTGACAGTGGTCCGGAACTCCGGTGCTCGAGGAACCGTGATCATTCCATATCACACGGAGCCTGGGTCAGCCCAAGGTGGAGGGGTCGACTACGAGGACACACACGGAGAGCTGGAATTCACCAACGACCAGACAATGTGAGTGTAAAAAACACAAGAAAAGACAGAAGAAATCAGTGTGTGTGTGTGTGCAAAACTCACTTCCACATTACAAGGGTGTTCTAGCTGAGTCTATAGCATTGCTATGTAGTTGTTTGGGTGTTCTAGGTGTTTCCTCTATAGTTTTTTAAGCAACCGTGTCATTACTAGATAGTTGCTAGGGTGGTCTATGTGGTCACTAGAGAGTTGTTAAGCAGTTACTAGTGGTTCTTCACTGGTTACCGTACTTCAGAGATGTTTGGCAGTTGTTATGGTGCTCTGGGTTGTTGCTAGGGGGTTCTGTGTGGTTACTAGAGAGCGTTGCTAGGGTGTTGTGAGTGGTTAATAGTAAGTTGCTAGAAGTAACTAGTATTTTTGGGGTGGGGTGGTAACTTGTTGGGGTGGAGTTGTAATTTGGTTGTAACTAGTTAAGCAGTTGCTAGAGTGTTCTGGGTAGTTTATAAGTAGTTGCTTGGCAGTTACTAGTGTTTTTTCACTGGTTACAGTAGTTGGGTTAAGTGAGTTGTTTGGAAGTTGTTATGGTGCTTTGGGTTGTTGCTAGGGTCTACTGAGTGGTTACGAGAGAGTTGCTAGGGTGTTGTGAGTAGTTACTAGTAAGTTTCTAGGCAGTTACTAGTGTATTTGGGGTAGGGTGGTAACTTTTTTGGGGGGGGTTGTAACTTGGTTGTAACTAGTCAAGCAGTTGCTAGAGTGTTCTGGGAAGTTTCTAGGCAGTTACTAGTGTGTCTTTACTAGTTGCTTGTGAGCTGTTTGGAATGGTTTCTAGGGTTTTCTGAGTGATAACTAGAGAGTTGCCACTGTGTTTGGGGTGGTTATTAATAACTTGTAATTGCTTGGATGGTTACTAAGGTTTCTAAGAAGTTGCTAGGGTGTTCTGGGCAGTTACTAAAGAGTTGCAAGGTAGTTACTAGTGTGTCTTCACTGGCTGTAAATTGTTTGGATGGTATTATGGTGCTCTGGGTTGTTACTAGGGTGTTTGAGGTGGATATTAATAGCTTGCAATTGCTTGGATGGTTACTAAGATCTGGGTGGTTACTAAGGAGTTGCTAGGTAGTTACTAATGTAGGGCTGCCCAACCCTGCTCCTGGTGATTGACTGTCCTGCAAAGTTTAGCTCCAACTCTAATCAAACACACCTGAAGCAACATATTAAGTTTTTTAGGATCGCTTGAAAATTAAAGGCATGTGTGTTTGATTAGAGTTGGAGCTAAACTTTGCAGGACAGTCGATTGCCAGGAGCAGGCTGGGGCACCCCTGTACTGGTGTGGATTATGGTGCTCTGTGTTGCTAGGGTGTTCTGAGTGGTTACTAGAGAGTCGCTTGGGTGTTCTAAGCATACCTGTCAACCCTTCCATTTTTCCCGGGATTCTCCCATATTTTACCATTCTATCCCGCTATAACATTGTTTAAATATTTGTCTGTGTTTCTCCTGTATTTCTAATCTTGCTATAAAAATATCCCACTAGGCATATTTTATATGTTTGCTATATTCACCTCTGGCAAAACTCCCGCAATCACGTCCAATATATTCCAATGTTGTCTGGTTGCCAGATCTTGAATTAACCGCATCCTTTTCACACAATGAATTTCAACCCATTTGTCCCCTCAACTTGGCAACCTTACATCCCAGTGATGCTTTTGATATCTGCGCAGTAGAGATGCGTGGATGGTGGTTCATTGCTTACGCTTCAAAAGGTTATGGTTTAATTTAATAAATATGAGCGCTGGAAATTTCAAAGTCGGGTGCTGCATTCAGTTGTTAGGGCATTCTGGGTTGTTGCTTGGGCGTACTAAGTGTTTGCTATGAAGTTGCTAGGGTGTAATGGGGTGGTGCTATGCTATGGTGTTCAGAGATGTTGCTAGGACATTGCTAAGCAGTTGCTATGGTGCTCTAAGTGGTTGCCACCTGTGGTGGGTGTTTCTCCTCCAGTATAAGTCTCTCAGATATTTTTTTACCTATTTTGTCATCGACCAACTGAAGATCTGGGGGGTAATCTGCCAGTAAAGTGACAGCTCATCCCTCTCTTTTGAGGTATCACTTATGTTCAGTAGGGCTTGTTCAAATCCCTGTAGTCCGAGCTATATTGATAAGGATGCTTGCGTGTTTAGTATGTGTGAATCAGTAAGATCATTAGCAGACGCAGCGCTTCCGTCTGTCTGGAGTCTTTACTGTTTTGCCAAATGAACATGACACTGTCATGCATTTTTGATGAGTACTAAACATTAAGATTTTCCAGTGTTTGTCCATGCTGGAGGTAAATCCAACACCACTCTGTAAATTAGCGCCCTTAAAAAGTATTGTAGATTTAGTTTTATGTGTAGTGAGGTTTATATTTGCACACATTAGTGTGAGTGAAAGGGTATGTGAGTGTATGAATGGGATTAAATATTGACATGCAACCTTTGAAGTGATTTAAATGCTGACATTTTCCATGATTTGTGTGAGCATGTTTTTGTTCCTTTATTGTGTGTGTGTGTGTGTGTGTGTTGTTCATTCATCAGCTCTTTTAATGTGATTCATGTCAGGGTGGAGCGCTGCTGCTCATGACCCTAGAGGAACAGCATTAAGTATTTATAAGGCTGTGTTTGTGTGTGTTGTGTATGTGTGTGTGTCATTATGCAGCTTTCTGACATTTTCTATTTAGCCGCAATTTTCTGTCACTTGTCCCAGTAATCGATGTGAGGCTTCAAAGCCACCACCTGAATGTCTGATTACTTGTGTATGTTTGTGTGTGTGTGTCTGCAGGCAGACCCTTCAGGTGAGGATCACTGATGATGAAGAGTACGAGAAACATGAGAATTTCTTCATTGTTCTTGAGGAACCGCGCTGGCTGAAGAGAGGAATCTCAGGTGTGTGTACAGTATGTGTGTGTGATGCTATATAAGCACTATGAGATTAGTTTTTAGAGTGGTTTTGGGCGTTCATTTGACATTCGGGTTCAATTGGCTCTGCTCCCAGCCCTAATGAGCAGCCTTCCTAGACAGCATATTTAGGCTTTATATACATGTTCCAAGGCTATTCCTAATGGAAGGCTTCAAATGGATGCTGCTTTATAAGATTCTTTGTTTTCAACCTAAATATAAGGCAACATTGCCTGTATATTATGCTTACTTACCTTTTCTTTTATATACATTGTTTCATATATAATAAACAAATAAATAAAATATAATATTTTTGAAACAAATGATAAATAAATAAATAAAATTAAAAAATACATAAAAAACCGAAATATAAAAACGAAATATGAAATATTTTATATAAATAATGCATATGCACAAAATTTAAGGCAACATTGCATATATATTATGCTTCCCTACTTTTGTTTTATATAAATTATATTGTATACAATAAATAAATTAATTATGAAATTTTTCTTGTATATAATAAATAAATAAATAGGATTAAAATTCTTAAAAAAATATATAAAAACGAAATATTAAATATTACTAATATATATATATTATAGTCACGTGATGGAGCCCCTTCTCTTATCTGCCCACTCACGTTGGGAGCCTGGAGAAGGGCGGCGCTGAAGTACGGGGCGATGATTGATTGGCTTGCAAGGCCGGCTGCCTCGTCACACTCCCTCCCCCAAGCGACACTCCCATTGCTGATGCGCCGCCCACGCAGGGGGCCCCTCTGGGCTGCTCACCCTCCCGCTGATCCTTCCTGTCTTCTTGGATGACGTCATCAGATGGTACCAACTGTGCGGGTTGGCTCTGCCTTGCCCGCATTCTCCACCAAATGTCACGTGATGGAGCCACACACAGACACAGTGGGACTGACGTCGCGCCTCGTAGAGGCTTTTTATTAAATAAATACACATAATAAAGTGTCCAGGGAAATAAAGTGTCCAAAATAAAAGGGGAACTTGTGTCCTCATCAAGCTGCTTGGGTTCGGTGAGGGTCAGCCGGTGTAGAAGGGGAAAGGGTTCTGGGAAGGAGTGGAGTCCAGGCGGCTCCGGCTGCTCACGTCTCGGCGGCTCACCCCTCTCGCGGCATACATCTCGCATACACCAAACGCATCTTCTTAAAGGGTCTTTGCTCTGCTGGAGTCAGCTATTGGACAGTAATGGATTCATCTGTTAGCAGCAGCATTTGAGATCAGTCACTCATGAAACACTGTTTTTTGCTGGAATGCTGTTTTGATATTCAGAGAAGCAGCTCACTAGGGTTTGGAGCAGAGCCACAATCATGGGATATGTGTGTGTGTGTGTGTGCGCGTGTGTATATGTGTGTTTATTAATGGAGTAAACTCATCACCAGCACTAACTCCATCTCTCTTGTCCCTCCTTACATCACGCAGCCCTGCTGCTGAACCAAGGTAAGGTTACAGATCAACCTCTGATCAACTGACATGTGTTCACACTAACCCTCATGTTACACACTCAGCAGAGAGGAGAAAGAGAGGGGCTAAAAGCTTCCCTGAGCCCATGAGGGAAGTGATTACGCTGTGAAAAGAGGGATCAAATGCTGACCGTTGAGAGAGAGTTCAAAACATTAGACAGAAAGTCCAAAAATATCTCAATAGTAGCTGTCGCAGACGATCAATCTAAGTTTTTGCTCTGTATTCCAGAAGTACAATGGGTTGTAAACAGTAGTGTAGTGGTAGATTCACACATGCATTCAGAACGTCTCTCAGAGCTTGTGTTGTTATGTTCGTGTGCGTGTTGTGCTGTCATACGTGGCGTCTTATCGGTCGCTGGAGCTGCTGTGTCTTTGATTGACAGGTAGTGGGTGTGCCCTCCGTTTCCTGTCTGTTGAGTCTCATCTATTCTTTTCTGTCTTCTGTCTGTCTCCTCTCTTTTATTGTCTGTGGCTTTCAGAGGATCCCGAGGGACAGCTAAGTGCAGAGGAGGAGGAGGCCAGGAGGATAGCAGAGATGGGGAAACCTGTTCTGGGGGAGCACAGCCGGCTGGAGGTGGTGATCGAGGAGTCTTATGAGTTTAAGGTAACAGCTGTAAACATTTAAAGTGGTCAGATTTAATAGAATTTGTAAATGAGGTATCAAATCTGAAAAAATAGATAGCAATCATACAATATTATATTTTATTTTTACTTTATTTTGTATTATTTGTTTATTTTTTAAAGAGTCCTATTTTATATATTAATAGTCATACCATGTTTTTTTATTTTTAATTTATTTTTAAATTTTCCATAAGATTTAAAAATTGCAAAAAAATTGTCAGTCCATATTTGTTTTATTATTATTTTTATATATATCACATCTGAAAACAGTGAACTTAGTGAGACCACATTTTTAATACATTTTATTTTGAATATTTAAGATTAGTTCATTAGTTTAGTTTATTTTTCAAGGAGTCATATGAATTTAAGGTTTCACACACACACACACACACATATATATATATATTTATTTATTTAAGTATTATTTAATTTTTTTTACTTATATTTGGATGTTATATTTCAGCATTATCTTCCAGCTCTTCCTCCATTTGTTGTGTAGACATGACACGAGGCATGATTATCAGATCTTCATGTATAGTACAGTAGGGCTCTATATATAGATTGTGTGTTATATAGCATTAAAAATGCACATCCATTACTGGCCCACAGCTTGAGATTCCCAGTAGATTCCCAACATATTCTTGCACATGATGGTTAGATTTTGTTCAGCATATGAAGTGGATGATTTTCAATTATAACTGTTTATGAATATTTACAAAAATGTAATTTAAAGTTCTGCTCAATGATTACCCAGGGTGAAATGATGCATTATGATCGTCGGCTCTGTTCATGAAAGCAAATATTGATGGTTGATTAAATTCTCATCTGAAAGTTACATTCCTATATTTTTTTCGAGTGTTATTTATCAGATCGGTGGTGCTAAACGAACAGTTGTCAGGTTCATTAGGTTTCTCATGGTAGTGATATCTGATGGCAGCACTTCAGAAGACAGGATCCAAGGAGATTATTAAAGTGTTTCAGTGTGCTCACATGACAGTTGAATGTGGTCCAGAAAAAAAACAGAATCTGATCTTTTCAAATGCAAATCTATATATATATATATTAATTTTATTTACACATGCATTAAATCTTATATTATATTATCCATCTATTAAAAATAATATTTTATTATAATTTATTCTTATTAAATTTTAGTGCTGTGAAATGATGAATCGTGATTAATCGCATCCAAAATGCTTGTTTACATAATATGTTTGTTTACTGTGTATATATACATATATATATTAGTAATAAATAAAGGCACACACAAACAGTATATATTTTGAAAATATTTACATGTATGTACATTTATATAGTAATATTTTAATATTTTATATAATATATATATATATATATATACTTAAACATGCATGTGTGTATTGATATATTCTTAAGAAATATGTGCAGTACACACATATATATTATGTAAACAAATACTTTTATTTTGGATGCCATTAATCACAATTAATCATTTGACAGCACTAATATATATTTTTATTTATAATATAATTCATATAGAAAATACAATTATTTAATGTAATTCTTATGATTAAATCTGATATTGTCCGTGCTGAATATATATGAATTAATATATAATATAAGCCTTTTTTTAGTGATTCTCCTGTATCGGTCCATTTTATTATATAGTTATCCCTGATCATATGGGCCTCATTTATATCATGTGAACAACCTTACATAAAAATCTGAATGTGCAATTGCTTCTGTGTTTCAGAGCACTGTTGATAAACTGATCAAGAAGACTAACCTGGCTCTGGTGATCGGCACTCACTCCTGGAGAGAGCAGTTTGTGGAGGCCGTGACCGTCAGCGCAGGTCCGTCTCACACACCTTTGTGCTTCTCATGAGCGTGTCGGATGTTTAATTGCTCTCTTTTGAAATAGGAATACACTGTATGAGTCATACTGTATAAATTTAATTCCCTCAGCAATTCTCAGAGCTAATAAAACACATAATGAGGCTCCTACATTCTCAAGCTGCTCTTTTAACGCTCGGTCTCAGAAGCTTCAGCAGTACACTGCCTGAGAGCAGGAGCTCAGCTAAAAATGAAGTTTCTGGAAGAGTTTGAGCTCCTTTACAAACCTTTGTGACTTTATTTCTTCCATGGAATACAAAAAAGAAATGCTGGAGAATTTCCAGCATGCCGTTTCCTATTATAACTAAAACTATTTAACTAAAAATAACATCAGGGTTTTTTAAAATTATTATATTATTGTAATTTTATTTTAATTAAAGTACAATAAAATAAAATAAAATAAAAAGCAACAATTTAAGGAATTAAATGTACTCATTTTAAATTATTTTGACTTGATATTCTAAAATAACTAATACTAAAATAAAACAATGACAAAAACACAACTATTAATAAATATATCTCTCCATTTAATTTAGTTTAGTTCAGTGTAATAAATAAAACACTAAAATAAAAATAAAACGGAAATAAAAAAAATCATAAAAATAATAGGAATTATAAAAACAGCTTATATAAAATATTATCAGTAAAGTAATGTTTACTGAGCATTGCACCACAACATGTGCTGCTCCCCACAAAATCTCTCTTCAAAATATATATTTATATTATATTTTCTTATTATGTTTTGCACAATTTCCTGTACAGTGTTTAAGTTCTCGTACAGTTTGTGTATGTGTACTCAACCAGGTATAGTAATTATAGTATATGTATAGTATTTATAGTATATGTATAGTATTTATAGTATATGTATAGTCAGATGGTTAACTCTATTGGTATAACTCTATGTTAGTCTTTCTCCTTAAAATATCACGTTCCGATTAATGTGTTACATGTCAGTTCTTTGTAATTATTTGACTTACTTGCCATCTCTGACTGAAAATTTTCTGCACCTAATTTTGGGGGTTATTTTACATTTTTTTGGACACGTAAAATTTCATTTTATCTTCTAAAATTAAATGTATCTAGCAAGTCTGTTTGTGTCAGTGATGAGATCCTGCCCTCTGGTGGTCAGTTACGATCATAATTCTTCATGCATAATTGTCCAGAGTTTTGTGTAATTTCTTTATGATGTGGCATCCTCAGGTGATGGAGATGAAGATGAAGAGGAGGGTCGAGAGGAGCGTCTCCCGTCCTGCTACGATTACGTCATGCACTTCCTGACGGTGTTCTGGAAGGTTCTGTTCGCGTTCGTTCCTCCCACGGAGTACTGGAATGGCTGGGCCTGTTTCGTGGTGTCCATCACTGTAATCGGCCTCCTCACTGCCGTCATCGGAGACCTGGCGTCACACTTCGGCTGCACCGTGGGCCTCCGGGACACCGTCACCGCCGTGGTGTTCGTCGCTCTGGGTACCTCTATCCCAGGTGTGCTTCGGATTACAGAAAAAGAACAGTTTTTTTATTTTGTATTGTCATTTTAATAAATATACACAACATTTGTTTTAAATAAATGCAATGTATAAAATTTAATAAAGTTAAAATAATCTATATCATCTATTTCTGTGATTATATATATGTATGTATGTATATATATAATATATATATATATTCTTTTTTTTTTATTATGGTTATTTGGAAAATAAATCACTTGTAGCATTATAATTGTCTTAAGTTACTACCGATCATCTTAATGCATAAATGATGAAAAAAAATTATTAGAATTAAAAATTATAGCATTCCTTAAAAAAAAAAAGGAAATATTTTTTTTAAATATATGCTGCATGTGTGTATTTACACACACATAATAAATATACACAGTACACACAAATATATTATGTAAACAAATACTTTTGTTTTGGATGTGATTAATCGTGATTAATTGTTTGATAGCAGTAAAGTGTGTGTGTGTTTGTACAGGTTTATATAACATTTTAGTCATATCAAAGTAAATGTCATATACCTGTCTGTAAGAACTACTAAAATTGAATTAGCATTATTAACATTTCTTAAGCATCATATATAGACATATATTAGTATTTATAAAATCATGTTCAATATTAATATTTTTAATATTTAAAATATTGATATTTTATAGATTTATACTTAATTAATATTTGTTTTTGTGTTTTATATATATATATATATATATAATTATTATGCTAGATTTGATTCGATTTCGAAATTCTTGAAACTTTTCTAAAAAATTAGAAAAGGTATTGGCTGGTTTTGATCATTGCTCCCTGTTTTTCTCTGTCAGACACATTCGCCAGTAAAGTCGCTGCTACTCAGGATCAGTACGCAGACGCCTCGGTGGGAAACGTCACGGGCAGCAACGCCGTCAACGTGTTTCTGGGCATTGGCGTGGCCTGGTCCGTGGCAGCCGTGTACTGGGCCGTCCAGGGCAAGCGCTTTCAAGTGGAGCCCGGCTCGCTGGCTTTCTCCGTCACCCTCTTCACTATTTTTGCCTTCATCTGCATGGCTGTGCTGCTGTTCAGGCGCCGGCCGTCTATCGGCGGGGAGCTGGGCGGCCCTCGGGGCTCGCGTCTGCTCACTACACTCCTCTTTCTGGGTCTGTGGTTCCTTTACATCCTATTCTCCAGCCTTGAGGCCTACTGCCACATCGAAGCTTTCTAAACACTTATATATACAAAACAAATCTAAAGGGGTTTTGAGGCTTGATCAACTACATACATCACAACAAGTTTGCACACACACCCTTACAAAACACTTACGAATCGCTGAATGCACTAATGCAAATCATTCGACTTTGAGAATCTGAGGTGAAAGAGAAAAAGAGATGAATGACGCTGGAGAGAGATGAAAGATGAGGAGTTTATGAAAAAGGAAGCAAAGCATGTAGCAAACGAGGGTAAAGATGAGCGCGGTGTACTATAAAGAGGGAGCGATGCTGTAAAATAGTCCCACTTCTTTATTGCCGTCTCTCAAGGTCAAAGGCTGAACTGAACACTTTTATTTCGGAATGCACGTAACAGTTCTTTTTATGGTTCAAGGGCACAATAAATCCAAGTAAAGAAAAAAAAACTGTTAAGAGCTATAATGACGGCATTCTAGATGCTAATGAAAATGCACCAGCAATTGTGCTGCTTCACTGATCAGCAGCTTCGCTTGCCATGTGCATCACTCTGTCATAAAACAATCATTTATGATTGTTGCTCGTGCAAAATGACTGCAGAGTTCTTAAGTAAAAGCAAGACTGTAACAAAGTTGCGTGATTGAGACTTTAAGCATGTAAATTTACATAAGACCCTGCATTGAATATGCACATGAGGATATGTTGTCATGTTCTAAAGCATCTTATTTTAACAAATAATAAATAAGAATGCAGTCTGGTGTGACTGCACGTAACTTTGAAATGGTTCCTTATACACACAAGCAAGCCATTTTGCCAATTTCTCACCTGCTTGATGTCGATACTGAGAAAAAGTTTTTAGTAATGTGAAGGAAATGCTAAATAATCAAATATTTGTTTTGCAAAAATATTGTACGTGAATATGCGAATTTAATAATGAACATGACACACCAAGCAATTCAACACCTCCCAAATTAATTGCATTAATAATTTAATAATTATACTAAATATAAATATCTAGTACAAAATAATATTACAAATAATTATATCATACTTAAATATGAAATAGTTTTTCAGCCTTGTGGGTACGTAAATATACCACTGGTCTCATAGTCTACTTTTTTTTAGACACATCAGAAACAATTGTGCTGTACAATAAAAAGAAAATTTACATAAATATATTACGATCCCAGCAAAATAGTGCAAAAATAGTCTGACTTTAAAGGATAGTTCACCCAAATAAAATTTGCCATAATTTACTCACCCTCAAGTTACTCCAAACCTGTATATTTTATGATTGTTGGTAACCAAACAGTTGTTGGTATTATAGTATGTTTTCCTTACTATGGAGGTCTTTAGCTACCAGCAAATGTTTGTGTTCAACAAAAGAAGGAAATTAATTACGTTTGGAACAACTGGAGGTTTAGTAAATGATGACAGAATTTTCATTTTTGGGTGACATATCCCTTTAAGGCTAGAAGAAAGCAGCAGTAGCTCACGGACAGGAGATTAATAGAAGATGGAATCAGAAAGTTAGCTATTAGAAAAGTTCCAGTATTAAGCTAGATTAACCTTCATTGACCTTGGCTTTATTTAAAAAAAAACCGAAGTCACACCGAATCAGATACTTACATATATTTTTACATGAATACCTATTCTACACCTCAACAATCCTTCTAACCCAACGAACAAAACATCTTATGACATCACAATTACTGGGATCTTCGAAAAAAACGGAACACTGGACATCATAATGATTTGAATCCTCAGTTGTTACATTTTTCTGAAACGGAACACTGGATATTATAATGGTTTAAATCTTCAGTTGTTACATTCATGCTGCCTAGAGACAATGGAGCTCCTCTTTTAAACGTGTCAATGTAAAAATTCCCCTGGAAAACACTTGCCGTCATCTCCATGTCTCCCAACGGTCAAGCAACTGGGATGTGCGCAAAACAGCAGTGTTCAGAGTACGCTAGGAATTAAAGACATCTCTGTCGATGCTTGCAGCGGCTGACAGGGTCCCGTTAAAGAAACTCTTAATACAAGTTTATTAGAAGAGCAAATGATTGGGGTGTTAAGTTTACTACGGTGCACAAACTCAAGTGTGTTCGCTTTCATTCGATGCATCCAATGACTTTACAAGTTCTCATAACGAAATGCTGAGGTCAAAATGTCACTGTACAGTTTCCCTCTGCATTGTGTAAACCTGTCTGGGGCATCTTGATCTAGAACAATTAAGTGCTGCGCAGCGATTGGTTCTTTATTAACTTGTTAGCTGGTTAGTCCACTCATTATATGTGGAGCTGAAAGCTGATTAGTCCCTGACAGATTCACAATAAAATGTTGTTTACTCGTAGAGCACTCAGGATTGTGTGTATATGTACGTTAAGGGGATTCCAAGCGTTTTTATGTGGTCAGCTCATCTGTCCGGTCCGTAGATGTTTGTGTAAAGCTGTGTGGTGTGTGTACTGTGTTCTCCTGCTTTACTTCAGGGCTGGACTGTTGTCTGTGGTCTAGTCAATCGAAATGCATGATGGAATACATATTGGCAGATCTATAATGGCATGCTTTGAAGACATGCATGAATTTGAAGTTTACAGTGTTTCTTACTAAAAGGGACAACAATGATGGCTGCCTATGTCGGATCTCTTTTAGGATATTTTGTTGAGAGATCAGTACGTAAATTGTTCGGGAAGAAATGAAAATCTTCCTGAAAATATGCTTGCCCTTAGACCATCCAAGATGTAGATGAGTTTGTTTCTTTATCCGATGTGGAGAAATGTAGCATTCCATCGTTTTCTCAGCAATGGATGCTCTGCAGTGGATGGGTGCCGTCAGAATGAGAGCTGATAAAAACATCACAATAATCCAGCAGTGAAGCGATGGTGAAAACGAACACAGCTCTGTGGTGAAAAATGGACAGCTGTTTGGATTCTAATTCTGACGGCACCCATTCACTGCAGAGGGTCCATTGTTGACCAAGTGATGTAATGCTACATTACTCCAAAGCAAACTCATCAGGTTATTGGATAGCCTTAGTAAACATTCAGTAATTTTTCTTTTTATTTTTGAGTAAACTGTTTCTTTATTTAATGACATTTAATTTATTTAAGAGCAGATCGAGAAGTCTTCTTTTCAAGAATGTCTTGTGGTAAAAAAAGGGCACCATTGATCTGCATTTTCTCATACACTGAACAATTTTCACGCCTTTGTTTACAGTTCAGTGCGCTCTCTGACGTAGCTAAAGCATGAAATCTTGTTTTATACATGCTCAACATCAGTATAAACTTAAACTGGCTTAAACAGACTGTTAATCACTAGGTAGAAAACACATCAGTAGAGAATTTGGGGAATTTTTTTGTGTCTTTAACAGAGATTTTCATATTTAATATCTGAAACCCTGAGGACGGGGTCAATCCTAGATTAGCAGAATCCTAAATCTGTTTTGTTCCCAATTATTGCCTTAAGAGACTTATTGATTATTTAATATTTAACTAATAATAACATTTCATAAGTGTATCTGTATTGCGTTACATGTTAGTGCGTTTATGTTTTCTCTGAGTACAACAGAAACCAAATTGATTGAGACAAAGTGTGCAATATCAAACCTACCCAGAGCGACCGGCATAACAGTAGATCCTTCAGTGATACTTGGTGCCTACCCCCCCCGTCGCTTGCTTCCAGCTTTCCTTTAGTGCATGTAGGCTTTTTCTTAACGCATAAAGAGGAAGTGCAATAAATCTGACGAATGACAAGAAGAGTCCGAAAGATTTCCTGAAAGTTAATGTTTAGTTTTTAACATCGCCGATCTTACGTTTCTTCGGCATCAAGTCTAAAGAATCTGTAGAGAATCACCCATTGCCCTGAATGTCAGATGTTTACTCTTTTTACGACTCTGTTAATGTCAAAAGCTTTGTAAAACTTTTTGGAATACGACTTTGTGACATTTTCAGTAGGTGATTTTTCTATTTCCAAGTGTACTCAAATTGATAGGAACCTCAGTAGTTATTGATGTAATAGTTTTTGATAACTATTTCCAAGATGTTTAGATATTCTCAGTAGGTTTACTTGGGTTGCAAGAAATCACTGTACGTTGTATGATAATTCAGTTTGCAGTGTTAATTAATGCAGCACATGCTGTGTCCTCACATCTATCTATCTATCTATCTATCTTAGTTTTTCTAATGATTCACAAGTAATATGTCTCTGTTAAACAGTATTTTGTGCACTGGGCCAAAGGCAATTTTTATTTATTAATTTATTCACATTTAACTCATGATAACAGAGTGAAATACACTGTAGTTGTGACTGTCTCGTCTGTTGACCGTGTGAAGGGCATGTTCATTGAGTAAAAGGCCATCTTGGCTTTTTCCAACACATGTTTTCACGTGTTCTGGTGATGATGTTGCATTTCTGATGTCCACCAGCGGCTGGACTGTGTTCATTACTGTAAATGTGAAGTTGTACATGTGCCTCTAATGTACAAAATGCATGAAGTACCTGTTTGTACGCATGAGCTGTTATCAGTGTCAAAGTTTACATTTATATCCCATCTTTCGTTTCTTATTTTGCTTTTTATCTGGAGGCATTTTTCACCCAATTCATTACAGAAAGAAATATTTTTAAAATAGAATTTGAAAGTGGGGAATATAACCTATTGACAAACAGTTTGTTACATCTTAATTTCTGCCTAGAGAAATGTGAAAAAGAGTTACTACTTTCCATGTTATGAATCTCTGTCTTGTTGTCCTCACAGTTTTGTATGTTGTCTGTCTTGCTCCCTGCCTCGTTTTTGTGCACTTCTATCTGTGATCATTCTCTTCTGCCTGTTAAATTACTTTAATAATGACTGACAGTGTCCGAAATGATGTGACATTAATATATATACAAAATACTGTAATCATTTACTAGAAAGTAATATTTAAGATTTTTGTTTGTTTTTGTTCATTTTTATGGAATTACCATAAAAAGTCAAAGTCGGAGTAGATTTGTTTTGAAGAACATGGCATGATGTGTACTGTGTCCCAAGAAGAAAAAAATAATGTAGCTGTTAGAGCTCAAGCAGACCTTATTGAATATAGTTTATTTATTTTAAACATTTCCTGTCCTTGAGTGGTTTTTATGAACACACACATACACACACTGTATGTATGTTGTATTATTAAGTGAGATTTGCTTTATAAAAAATCATAATAAATTGAGAAGTCACTGACGTTCGTCATTAAAACTATTCTAGAAGGGATTTTTCCACACTGTCAAAAAATGACTGTGATTTTAACCTGTAAAAAACTGTGAAAATGCTACGGTAAAACCCAGTTAAATATTTAATATTTAATATTCCTGTTAAATTTACAGGGAAACACTGTATTCCCAGTATTCCATGAATTGCATTTTAAATTTTGGTTGAATTTGATGTTTCTTCTTTGAAAAAACTATATTTCTTCTTAGTTTTTTTTGTTTTAGTTATGGCTATTAGGCTTGTATGTTACATGTAATGTTTGTAAATGAAGGTTTATTGCACATTTCAGTTTAAAAATTCTTACCAATGATGGTGTTCAGTGTTATAATGTGAATAACACTGAGCACCTTCTATATGTCTTACTATTTAAAAGGTGCTTGTGATGAACATTGATTCATCATGTGACGTTCTCATCACCACCTTTATTTGGTATATATCAGTGTACTTCAAAGGTACAAAATAGATTTCACTACTTTATATAACATTATATCAGTTTATTATTAGATATTACAGTATTTAACTGTAAAAAATATTATTACCGTATTTTTCACGGTTTTATTCTGGCCGTATTATTATTTATTTTACCGTAAATTTCCAGGCGATATTAAAATGAACCACACCTTAACTGCCCTCCTCAGTCTTTTTCAATTTCACTATTAAAAAGAGAAAAGAAAAGAAAGTACTCAACACTTCCTTTGTGTGCAATGTTAACTTTTACTGCCTTAGTTCTAAAGCCTGTTGCTTTGAATAATGAAAAAAGTGTATGATTGAATATATTAATATTCTTTAGAGCAGGCATCAGAGCCTTATACAGTAGCACACAGGACACTAATCTGTAGCCTCATTCTGAAATTAAGAGGTAAGACTGCAGAGTTGGTAAACATCAACACGCTTTTTGTTCTTTCACATCTAATCCGCAAAATGAAATCCATACAAATTCTTGTAATTACGCAAGTTAAAAGTGTTGCCGCTGCGTAAAGGCGGCTTTGAGAACTGAAACCTCACTGTGGCGTCATAATCTTGCGTATGGAGCGCCACTACAAACCGACCGGGAGTGACCCCGAGCCAAGGGCCCCGTGACATCACGCGTCGGACCCCGGCACGCGCCACCGCGGAGAGTCCAATCACAGCTCGCGCTCCACACCCACGACAGCGCCGGACGAACCTCTACAAACCCGCTCCGGGTGTCAGCGTTTACGGTGCTCGGTCAGCGTCACTGCGCAGGTGAGCAGGTACGCCGCGTTTAGTCAGAAAACGTCAAAGAAGAAGAGGAGAAAGAGGTTAGTGTGTGGGGTTTTCATGACAAAGAGAACGATGTTTAAATACAATTCTGTCAGTATTTTTTGAAGCAAGGCAATCTATTAAACCAGACTTCAATGATTTTTTTGTAGACTGCTTTTAAAGTTTTACTAAACAAAATGATGATCTCTGTAATGTCCTAAAGAGGGAGTATCTTGAGAGAGGCGTCTACCCACATATTCCTTGGTGCATGTGAGGGAGTCTGGGATACTGCTGTAATAAGAAATCAAATTATGATTAGGAATGGCACACAGAGGCGCTTTTGTACAAGATGTGTTCTGTTGGACTTCTTGGTGGGAGAAGAAGAGGTGATGAGATCGAGCTGTGGCAGGTATTTAGTGTCTGTAAACACCAAGCTTGCATCTTTATTTTGCCTTTGTGTTGTCAAGGCTAAGCTTTACTGCATTCACATGTTTTGTTTCAGTGATCCATGAAATGGTGTTTGGGCCAATCCTTTTCTGTAAGTTTTTTCTCTCTCAGCATGCACGTCCTCCCAGCCTACGCAGATGGTTTGCTGACACTTCCAGCTCTAATGTTTTAATGAATGAACCGTAGCTATAACAACCATGTCAGTCAGTTCTCAATCGCTCAATTTATTTGTGTTTTGTGTTTGTGTAATGGCATAAACTGGGGTTTTGCATGATGAGTGAATGACATGAAATATTGCTCATATTTGAAACCAAAATAGTTTGGATAAAGAATGACATTTAATTTTATTCACATAATAAATATATATTGGGCCATTCAGGACATGTAGTTTGATTCCTCATCTGGCAAGATTTGGAGAAATGTAGCATTACATGCTCAACAATGAATCCTCTCCAGTAAATGGGTGCCGTCAGAATGAGAGTCCAAACAGCTGATAAAAACATCACACCAAAATAATCCACACCACTCCATTAAGCAAAAAGCTGCATGTTTGTAGGAAACAAATCCATCCTTTTTTTAAAGGCATTTTAACTTTAAACTATCACTTCTAGTGAAAATATGTGTCCATAATCCATAATAAAGCTTCTTCCAATATTCAGTTGTCCTCTTTCCTGATCCAGACCAGGTATCTCATTGCATATATATTTAGTTAAAGCTAATAAAATTGTCATAATAATATTTGTTTCTTACAAAAAAGCAGTTTTTGGATGATGGATTAGAGTGGTTTGGATTACTTGCGGATTATTGTGATGTTTTTATCAGCTGTTTGGACTCTCATTATGACGGCACCCATTCACTGCAGAGCATCCATTGGTGAACATGTGATGTAATGCTACATTTCCCCAAATCTGTTGAAGAAACAAACTCATCTGTGTCTTGGATGACCTGAGGGTGAGTACATTTTCAGCCTAGATTTATTTTTGCATGAAAAATTCATTAAAGAAATTGAAATTCAATATTTTAATCCATCTTTCATTGAAATTCAATGTTTACTTCTCATTACAGTAATGCAAAAAAAATTACAAATATTTAACAAATGTGTTCTGACTTTATTTTATTTTATTCATGCAAAATAAAATTTCTTCAACAGTTTACTGTAAGACACAGCCACAGATGCTCATATAGGGCACAAAGACGCACAGTAAAGCAGACACATGCTCAGTGTTACTTACAGAGCATGACATAATGGCAACACTCCCTCTCTCTTTCTCTCTCTTTCTCTCTCCCTTTTTCTGTACTATATGAGTTTTGGTGGTGTCAAACAAAGATTCTTTCATTGGAAAGAGGAAGTAAATCTCGCCTCTCTCCACATTCCCCCCTAATGAATGGCGGTGATTTCAGATTTATCATCATAAATACAGAACACCCACGCCGTTCAGCTTATGTTGTTGTGCAATGCTCTTATATGCTGCATTGTGTTTGCCTGTTAGTTAAGAGCATTCAGACTTGATGTTGAATAAGAATGCGTTTTTCTCCACTGATAAGACAGCTGTGCTTGGAAAAAGACAAGTGGGGTGATGTACAAGAAAAGAACGATACTGAGAAAGGGCTGAAAGTTGGTCAAGGGCATCAAGATTTTGGTGTCATTTACTCGCTTTCATTTACTTCTTTCCCTTTTTCCGTGGAAAACAAAAGTAGGTCTTAAGCAGTGAGAATATTTTTTTTCTAAACAAGGAAAGTGTAGAGACAAGTGCCAAAAACTAAAAAGAAAAAAAACAACAAAAGATAAAGCTGAAGATCCAACAGCATATAATGGCACTAATGTATGGCATGGCGTAAAGCACCATATTTTAAATGATTAAGTGAGATTCCAGACTTATAAGTGATTAACAGCTTAGATCATAGTCTTTTCTTGCACAGACTGTATTGACTATTGTATAGAGGACTTTCATTGCATGGAAATTAAAAGTTTAGAAAATAATGATAATGACATGAGCCATGGTTGACATGTAAATGAAAAAAAAATCTTACATTTTTAAACTTTATATTCTGGGTAACCGAGCAAAGTGATAGCAGAGGAATATCTTGGGTTTCCGTGCATTCGCTGACATTCATTGCGTTATTCATGAGTTCCTTGAGAATGTATGAGAGGGATATTTGTGGCTTGAAAAGATGAACTTCCTTGGCCTCACAGACACTGATGAGTGTAAATAATAAATGACATCTCCAGAAATAGCTTCTGCAGGTGTCTCCAAACCCTGGTGATCCTTTGACTGTGGTGCTCATTGTTTCTGTGTTTTTTAGTCTACTGCCTTGACAATGATGTCACACGCAGTCACCTTTTATGATCATATAAGTTAAATAGCTTATTGCATCTTGTTTAGGAATTGTGAAAGTGTATTGCCATGTCACTTTAGTCACTTACAGAATTAAAAAGTAAGGTAAAACACCTTTAAAGTTCTATTTCTAATGCGATAGTGCTTGTAGTCATGGCCATAACTATAAAATGCTGTGGATATTTGGCTGTGCTTGTGACGTCACAGTATGGGCAAAAATAGCCCTTTTATCCTTTTACAGATGATCCACCTGCCATTCAAACATGTCAGTCATATTATAAAAATGATTAATTTAGGGACCTAGATGTCTTCAGGACCACGGACAGCTCTAATCTGAACCCTGAAATTTGAAACACAGTTTTTTACTTTAATTGTTCACCTTAACAAATGAGTCCATTAAAAGACCATTAACTGAAAAACAGAGCATACTTTATTTTAACTAACTATTAACTGTAACTTTTTCAACAATAAAACTAAGTAATTAATAATACTAATTTGCTGCTTGGTTTGTAAGGCTGTTGTTAAGTTTAGGAAAGAGTTACTGCAGAATTAAGGGATCTAAAATATGGTCAAGTATATGAGAATTGGCCCTTAATATTAAGTGTTACCAAAAAACATGATCAAACTAAAATATAGTAAATATGGTCAAATATAATACAATATAGTAGATTAAAAATCAAACAAAGTGGCTAAAATTAAAACTATGTATGGTTATTTTATTTCAGCATGTGTAATGAATGGAAATGTTTTATGGTTTTATTTTCAGTTACTGACTGGCACTCATAAAAACACATGCACATGCTTAGTTTGATGTCACCTTTCACCCTCTTTTGGATTTATTCTGAAATCTTGGCTGAGAATCAGACATTACACACTGCTATTTGTACCACTTTATAATCCGTCTCTCCTCTCACAGCTCCAGGTTTCTTTGTTGAGGTAAACGGGGTCAAAGGGGTCCACGTTGTGACACTTCAATCTAATGATCCTTATTAGAATGTACGGATGCTGTAAGTGGTTAAAATATGGAAGACTGACTTCTTGCATTTCTTGTTTAGAAGCAAGAGGCTTCGCTGACCCATCGGAGAGGAAGCTGCAGGACAACCTTGAAGAAAGGGACATTGTTCATCATCCCCTCTCTCTTCGCATGCTTCATTCTGAGTCAGAATGAGGCTGAAGCAGGACGTGAGTCCAGTAGTGTTCGTCATATTCAGGCTGCTGGTTTGGTTGTACTCTCTCATCTCTTACCTGCCGTACCTGTTGCTGAGATCATCTGACTCGCAGTCATTCTCCGAATGCTCACGGAGGGTGAAGGCCCGTTCTGTGAGCGGACATCCTTCAGGACCATACCGGGACGTCGAAGCGCTGAGGACACTTGCCACATGCCTACAGCCCGGGGTGAGCACACTCGATCGGGTGTTTGAATCATCAGTATGCCGCTTTCCTCACTTCGACTGCCTGGGAACCAGAGATCTGCTGAGTGAGGAAGACGAAACTCAGGAGGATGGAAGAGTCTTCAAGAAGGTGCGTATCATCTGTTTGTCCTCTCTCAGGTGTGTTAAAGGAGCAGCACTTTGGTCATTTCTTTTCACTTGACGTCCACTTATATTGTTAGTTAAAGCTTTACCAAAGTCATAGTTTAGTTCTCATGAACATGTTTCAGTCATTAAAAGCTTGCTTGAAAACTTGATCAATTAACATGTAAAAATACCATGCAAACCGTTCCTCTGCTCACCAGGGCTACATTTATTTGATTGAAAGTACAGTAAAAACAGTAATACTTTGAAATATTTAATCTTTTTTTAGTATTATTTATTGTTGTGATGTAAACTTGAATTTTTAGTGTCATGTGTTCCTTTCCGAGATCATCCTAATATGCTGATGTACAGTTAGATTATTATCAATTCAACTAAAAATGTCTTTACTGTCACTTTTGTTGAATTTAAGTCATCCAAATAAATGCAACATTGGTTAGCATACGAAAGTTAAAATATCTGAAATCATTGTATTTCATATTAAACAAGTCATAACAAACATATATTCAAATATAAGACAAATTATAAGACACATACTGTATATTTAAATATTGGACAAATCATAATAAAATGATTGAAAATTTGGGCCTAAGGTCAAAATTGCTAATGCCATCAGTGTGATTTTGCAGTTTAGTTTTAGAAAAAACAAATCAGAGTTATAATTAAAACTGTCCAGACCCCTCCAAGCCTTTGAATGGGTTTAAATGAGTGATAGCCTTTACACGTCAGGAGACATGAAATAATGTGCGCTTATTATATCCCTAATTGGATTCATCTGAAAGAAGAAAATCACATACACCTCGGATGCGTCAAAGGTGAGTAAAAGACAGGATCGTTTAGATTTTTGGGTGAACTAGTGGACTAGTAAGGGAGTTTAGTTTTGCATGTTTGTGGGAATTTGTCTTTGTAATACATTAAACTCAAAAAGGCAGAGAAAATCTTGTTTTCCATGTTATGACCCTTTAAGTCAGCCGGTCTGTACTGACCTGCAGCATGTGAATGATCTCTCAGTGCTGATAGTAATCCTATTGTCTGGCGCTGGAGCAGCTCTTAAAGTGGTCATGTTCTGCTGTGACACTCAACTAAAGCTGCCAAACATGTGCCTCTACTGCTGTTGTGTGTTATGGATTCCAGACAACTGCTGGGTGTTTGTTTCTGCTTGCTATGTTGATTTTTTAACAGCATTATTCAAAAGAGAGTGCTTAATTTTATTTATCATTATCCTGTTTGAATAATCCACAGCAACGTCTGAAGCACAAATCTGACTTCTCTGCACAAATGCACAAATTTACAACTTTATTTTAAAGAGACTGCTTCGATGTCTGTACCTTTAAGATTATTGTTTGTAATAATCTGGATGATCTTAAAAATAACAATATCCTTGTAAATTGTCTGAATAACAGATGTGATATACAGTATATAAAGGACTATAAACGTTGATATGTGCTTAAAATGTGTCGAGGGAGGTAAGATTTGAGATTATGTATCTTGTGCACAATGAGTCAATGACAGACAGCGGTACAATATAAGAGATAAAAATAACTATTAAAAAGTAATATTGTTTTTAAAAAATCCTTAGTAGTAGTAGTAATAATAATAACAGTAATAGTAATAATAATGTGCATGTGTGTGTGCGCACGTTTGTGTATGTATGTTTGTATTTATTTATATATATATATATATATATATAGGAGAAAAATGCTAAAAAATAATATTAGAATAGTAATAATAAATATTATAGTTATATTCAGTAATAATAATATGTTAGTCAGTATAGTTGTTTCATTTTCATAATTGTATATTTAAACAACAACAAAAAATTGGCTAAAGTTATATGTGTAAGTTAAAGAGTAAATAAAATGGTTCAGTAATGTAGAAAATGATGAAGTCAGGGGCATCAAGTTCCTGCAGAGTTTAGCTCCAACCCTAATCAAACACGCATGAAGGTCTTAATGGCTATACTTGAAACTTCCTAAGAAGGTGTGTTGAGGCAAGTTGGATCTAAACTCAGGAGAACATGGGCGCTCCAGGACCAAGCTGGATCCCCCTGCTGTACAGTAAGTTCTCCATGGATTGTGACTATATAATGAACCAATAGGAGGAGCTGTTGATCTATTAAATTGTAAACTCCAGCGATAGGAAAAATTTGATAAAAGCCACTGAACAGGTGAGTGATGGTCTCTTTTCCTCAAAAATCAGAGAACAAACCCTTTGTATTTCTCTCTAGGTGATTTTGGGACAGTATCACTGGGTGTCATATGATCAGGTGTATAAAGAAGTGAGAGCTTTCGGCAGCGGTTTGGCAGCTCTGGGCCAGAAACCTCTGAAAAACATTGCCATCTTCTGCGAGACGAGAGCGGAGTGGATCGTAGCAGCACAGGCCTGTTTCATGTTCAACTTCCCATGTGAGTCCCACACATACACACACCACATGAGGAGGAGATGATCACAACATTTTCTTTTTTAGGTCATTTAAAGTTTAGGACAGCCTAACAACCAAAATAACACTCTAACATTGTGAAAGCGAGTTGGAAATTTCTCCAAAAATGTGATTATCTTTCATAAATGAAAGATTTACAGGCCTGTGTAAAAGGAGAAACATTAAACAGACACACATGCACAGGGAAAATATCTCACTGCTGCAAGATTTGTTCCATATTTGTGTGTTTATGACACACAGGGGGCTAATTCAGAGGTTTGTGTGTGTTATGTATGGAGGTCAGATTGTCCTCAGTGCACTTCTGTTATATAAACGTGCCCCCCCACCACCACCACCACCATCTCCTCTTCCTCATCCTCTCTCTCCTCGTCTTTTTTTCACTAATCCTCCGCTGAAGTGTCTGATAGCGACGTGGTTCTTCTCAGCATAGGGGCCTCCCTGAACACACACACCCAGAAGAGTCTCACAAAACCTGTCAAGAACAAGCCTGGGTCACGTTTCACCCCAGAGTCAAAAGAGTATTAGCGTAAAGAAAATAAAGGGTTCCCATGTGCTCTCTCTCTCTCTCTTTACGTAATAGTGTTTATATATATATATAGGTTATATTATATTTGTGTGTGTGTGTGTGTATGCATATATGCATGTTTATGTATGTATAGTAGATTATTTTTAATTATAATATTATTAATTAAACTGCTACTATTGCATACAAAATTATATTATATTACTATCATATGTAAATTGTAATAGTAAACAATTTCTAAAGTAGTGAAGTATAAAAATAA
The DNA here is from genome assembly GCA_032359435.1 of Enteromius unitaeniatus. Taxonomy (NCBI): domain Eukaryota; kingdom Metazoa; phylum Chordata; class Actinopteri; order Cypriniformes; family Cyprinidae; genus Enteromius; species Enteromius unitaeniatus. Next base: position 17,171,286 of record JAUMHI010000057.1, on the reverse strand, counting down.
ATTAGAATATATAAAATAATGTCACAATTCTTTTTAAATTAATAACAATATATATATATGTATCTATCTACCTATATGTCTTTTTTTCATATTTCATTTTATTTAATTATATTACTTATTTCTTTATTTTTGAGACAATTCACCTCCTCGTGTCCATCACATAAATCCCCCCCATCCCCAACACACACACACACACACACACACACACACATCGATGTCTCTTTGGCTGACTCCTGCACTCTGGTGTTTCTGTAAACATCAGATACTCACGTACTTGTTGTCATCAGGCCTAAGCGCACGTGTGTGTGTGTGTGTGTCTGTGATAGAAAGAGTGAATCTGTTCATACAGTATGTTATGTGTTGCAAACATGCATTTTGTCACATGGTTATTTTAATATTTCTGTCAGATGTGTGTGCTCTCACACATACACATTTAAGCTCCTCATCATGTGTGTGTGTGTTGATGTTTCCGTGGCGATCTCCTCTGTGTTTGTGTCTCACGGCTGAAGTGTCGCGCCCTCAGGCAGTGACGTAGACTGATGATGTCACAGATCGCGGTTTGCCGACCCCCCGTGTTCTCTGTGCAGGCGCGTGTGTGTGTGTTTATGTCTGTATAAGCGACAAAGTGATGGCACATGGATTGTTTCATATGTGTTTGTCATGTGCAAAACTGTGTAGCTTGCAGATCTGTTTGAGTGTTTATTTACGTGTGCATGATTAGAGTTAGAGTTAGAGTGTACTGTGTGTGTGTTTGTTTGTGCGTGTGTGTGTTCTGACTTGTGCTTGTTTGCCCTCGTCCTGAACTTTTCACAGCCATGCGTGCTGTTACAACTGATAACGGACACGGTTTCACAACAGCATCCACAAAAATGATTCCTATATAAGCAGCTGATTATATGTTCAACGTAATACAACAAAAACCAAGAGCTAATACTAATAACAGCACAAATAATAACTGGCAGCATAATAATGATTTCTGAAGAATGATGTGACACTGAAGATTGGAGTAATGATGCTAAATATTTAGCTTTAATCACAGAAATAAATTATATTTTGCAATATATTCAAATATAAAACATATTTTATAATAACATTGCTATTTTTATGTTTTTTTGTAAATAAATGAATATTAAATCAATTTAATATAAAATCATTATTACAAATTGTGAATACGCATAAAGAACAATTAGAAATGTATGGTATAACAAAATATAAAAACAAACAGCATATATTTTAAAGTAAGGAGAGAGTACCAGACATCGTTATGGAAGTCCACAGAATAAAAATATAAAGTCCAATTGTGAATTGTATTTTTTCATGTGGTAGAAAGAGGTTTTTATATGTCACACATCTTAAAGGGTTAGTCCACCCAAAAATTTAAATTCTGTCATTAATCACTTATGTCGTTCCAAACCCATAAGATCTTTGTTCATCTTCTGAACACAAATGAAGATATTTTTGATGATATCAGAGAGCCATCTGGACGTTGTATATTACTGGGAAACCCGCAACAACAATGATTAACTTCTCCTCCATGCTTCTTCTTCTTTGTTGCTTAATGGTGATCGGCCATGGGAACTAATAGAGTCAGAACCAAAGTTTACAGGACTGCGTTTTCTGCACCTCTACATTCCGATTGGTTACCGCCGATCCACATCATAGCTCATTACCATAAAGTTGACCTGATTTCAACTCTCCTTGACGCTCTCGCCGTCCAAGACGCCCGCGCCGCCTCGCATTGAGAATGAATGACTTCTGGCCACTTTGACGATCTCGCCGCCGGCGGTGTGAACGCACAGTTAGGAGCTGGGTACGGACTTCTGCACCCGGTGCATCATGGGTGTTTACTTATTTTTGTGTCATTTAAGCAAGACAGTTGCGTTTTTGTATTAGTAATGTTATGTGTGTTGGGGTTTGGTTTATTTGCAGCCTTTTATATAAAAGTGTAACAGTTACCGTCATGGAGAAAGTTGTGTAGGGGAGTGACTTGTTGATATTTCCCTTCGTCAGTTAAGTGTTACATATTAGATTTGTCATGAATGTGAGTCGCTTTTATTTAGATTACTATCTGCCCTCTTTTTTTAACTTTGAGCACCCGCCCCGTTAAACGTCTCTGCACGGCCCTCATCAGCATACCATTCTCCTCCTGTGATTTACTTCTTCAGCCATTTTAAAGAGTACCACAACGCAGCATATACACAAGCTTTAATGCATTTTTCACGTCCAGGGCAAAGCACGCACATGCACGTAATCTGTGGTTGTTTACACATAGGAAAGCATACGTACACGTGGCTCTCTGATATTATCAAAAATATCTTTATTTATGTTCCAAAGATGATCGAAGGACTTACAGGTTTGAAACAAAATGAATTGATGATGAACTAACCCTTTAAGTGTTTTTTTTTCTGTTGACATTAAAATGAAAAAAAAGAATATAGAGAGAAAAGAGAAATGTAGCTCAGTTTGTAGAGAGATGCTTTATAAGACGAAATGTGATCATGACATCATGGGTTCAAACCCAAGGAAATGCATGTTCTCAGAAAACCCTAGAAAACAAGTTGGTTTAAGGGTGGGTTAGTGTGGTCATTCGTACATATTAAACCTAGTCAAATATGTTTTAATCACTGTGAGATCACTATAAAAACTCTACATGCTGCATTTAAACAAATCACGCATTTTGATTGGTAATCATTTCATGACGACAGATGCCATGAATACGACATTGTGATTATTTTTACGGCCGTTAGTGGGCGCGTACCTTTAAAATGTAAATATAGGTCGTAATAAGGTACTTGCACAAACGACTTATAGAGTGGTTTTTTTGTTGGAGGACAGGCTCAGTTCCTCAGTTCCAGAGTAATTTTTCTGAAAGACTGAAAATACCATAAAAAAGCCTGTGAATACCATTGACAGGAAAAACACGCTATTAGACAATTCAACATAAATGATTCCCTTGTCATTCCATGGCATGACAGCTGCTTGGAAATGCAACTTGTTTTTTTGTTTTTTGCGAATGTATTTAAAGATATACTGTTTTTTGTATACCATGTTTTTATAAGATCTATTCAGATGTATGTATGTGTTTTCCAGTGGTCACTCTTTACTCTACTCTGGGTGGTCCTGCTATTGCTCATGGACTCAATGAAGCTGAAGTTTCTCACATCATCACCAGCAAAGAACTTCTGGAAAGCAAACTCAAGGTGATCAAACACTCAAATACCAGACTAAAGTGTTTCATGTAGCAGTCAAACTTGAATATATTTGAGACGTTCTATTTGAAATTACTAACAAAAGATCTATCTATCATCTAATAACTGAAAATACACAGTTTGAAAGTGTTACATTTGGAATTGTAGGATTACAAATTTATAAAAGGTTTAACACAGTTTCCCATATAACAGCATAAACTGAAAAAGTTCTGTACGTTCTAAGGACAGGAAGCTCAGACTCTGAGACAGTAGCCTTTTGTTAGTTCCTGAACATCTGTCAGGTTTCCCAAGTTAAGTGTGCCTTTTGTTTTAGGGTTTCTGTAGTACCTATGCATTTGAATAACACTTAATAAGATCAAGGCTGTGAAAAGTCCTGTCCAGTGCAAAGTTCCTGTTCGCATGCGTTGTTTCATTTGTCTCCACCTCTCTGTACTCCTCCTCCTTGAAAATGTATATAAACCACAATGTAACACTGCTTTAGTTAAATGACTGAGACGATTTAGATGATTCAGACGACTACAGCGCTATGAAGAGACATTTCAGAACAAAGAGACAATTCTGCTTCAAAGATATCCAAACGTCTCCTGGTCTCTTGGGAAAAGTTCACAACAGGAATAATTAAGATATTTTAAGCAAAGACTTTTCAGCTCATCAAGGCTGCAATTCCTTGATTAAAAGTGCAGTATAAACAAAAATTTATATATATTTATATAAAAAAATTTATACTTTTCAGAATACCTTTTTACTATTGTAATATATTATAAAATGTAATTTATTTCTGTGATGCAATACTGAATATTTAGCATCATTAATCTAGTCTTCAGTGTCACACGACCCTTTAGACGTTATTCTAGCATAATAGATTTATTTTAAAATCCTAAAAAAATCTTAATAACATGGCCATTAGTGTATATATAATGTACTGTATGTATTGCCTGCAAAGGAGAAATGGTATAACCTTGGCCCTTTCAATCCAATGGCCATGGAAAACCATACTAATCAATAATATCACTGCCTACTTTGCATAATCTAACCAAATCCCAATGGATTAACACCTCTCCTGCTGAATATTATATTTTGCTTTGAAATGCATCAGTTAAATGCATGCACTGATGTTTTTCTGCTTGTATTTCGACACAGAGTATTTTGCCAGAGGTGCCGACATTGCGACACATCATTGTGGTGGATGATAATCTCAAGAGCGGCTCTGAATACCCACGAGGCATCAGTGTCCACAGCATGGCGGCTGTGAAGAGGCTGGGGGCCCTTCCTGAGAATGGTACTAGTGTGTGTGTGTATGAGGTCGCTTCAGGTCATGTGAATAAGAAATCCTCCATCTGTGTCAAATTAAGGCCAGGGTCGAGGGCGTCCCTGACTCTTTCACTCCGCCGTTTACTTCCTCCATTATAGCTCTCTGTGAAGCAGGACTGACCTTCAACAGCTGGTAGTAGTAGACGTTTACACACTGGATAGTGTGTGTGTGTTGGGTCACGTTTTCTCACACTGCCACAGACTTCACATGACATCCAGCTGATCTTCCTCCTTCGGCTCGACATGATATTCGCTCTGTTCTGTGTCAGCGTGCTAATGCTAAATCACGTTGTGCCTCAAAACGCACAAATATACACACTCAAATTCCCATGTTCCACATTTATGGTTCTGAAAACTTGGAAAGGCTTAAATGCCACTTTGGTTTTCAAAGCTAAAACGTTCTGTTCTGCTGCTGACATCCTGCACCCACTTCCTGTTCTTATCTTATTCATTCATTCACACATACACACAATATTTTTACTTTATTAGTCTTATCAATGTACTTCAAACAACTAGAAATTCAAGTTTACAACCGATCCTCCACTCATCTTTAATGTTATGGGTGTTTTGCCGAATAGTAGCATTATTTGCCTTCATTTACTGTCGTACTAAACCATTATTGCTATTGTTAACTAAAACTAAAATGTTGAAAATGAATATTAGAAATGTTGCCATGGCAACAGACAAAAAAAAAAAAAGTTCAATACTGTGGTTATAAAATTAAAAGAATGTAAATATGTTAATAAATCTTAAATTATATATATATATATATATATATAAAAGACAAAAGCACAGCAAAATTAATAACAATAGTAATAATAATAATAAAGTGTAATTCTAAATATTAAAATATACAATCATATATACATTTAAAATTACTGAAATAATCTTTTTGTTTTCTCCAGAAAACTTTTATGAAAACAGATATTATAATATAATAATATTATTATAATAGTATTTTAATATAATAAAAATCTTAAAGACAATTCCTATATTTAAAACATAATATAAATATATAACAAATAAATATAAATAGCATAATATGTTTTATAAATAGGACTTTTTAATTTGAATTACTTGTATGTTTTCACCTAAAAAATAGCCATGGAAGCTGACATGGCATTAAAAAACAAAGCAAACTAATCTGATTAAATATTTTGACTTTTCCAGGGCTGGCCAATTCATAATAAAATCTGTTTTATATATAAATATTTTTTAGTTATTTTAAAAACATTTTGAGGTTTAAAAATGAGACACAAATGGAAAAAGGGGTGTGGGAGTTGTGTATTTTGTGTTCATCCATGTATTTTAAATTTTATTTTAGGTTTTTGAAGGTAAAACTAAGTAAAGAAGCTCTATGATGTCACAAGAAAACTATGTGACATGAGCAGCGAAAGTATATGTCACAGTGAAAGCATTCACTAGCTGTAATCTGATTCAATTGAGTTAACACAATAGTCCCATAATATTTTGTATAATGTCATTTCTAAGTTGCGCCTGCTTCTGTCCACAGCGTCGAGGCAGAGACGGCCTCCGTGTGCGTCTGATGTGGCTGTGATCATGTACACCAGCGGCTCCACTGGTGTGCCCAAAGGAGTCATGATCTCTCACAGTAACATTATAGCTGGAATCACCGGCATGGCCGAGAGGATTCCCAACCTCGGGTATGAAACACATACTGTAGATTAACATGCTGACGTCATTCACTAATGTGTTTGTGGACATCGTGTGTTTACCAGTGTTTCCTAGAAAACCAGGCATTCCCAATGGATAAAATAAACAGAAAGAAACAATTATGGGTCTGTAGGGATTTCTTTGCCACGCACTGTATGTATATGTTTTACATGACATGCGTGTGCTGTTTTTACTAATACTGTGAACTCAGCAAGAAAATACAGTGGAAATGCGACTAATAAAATACTCTCATTGTTTAGAAAAAGCTATAAATGATGAACTCTTTGAATGTAAATATGCTCTTCCTGTAAATTAAGTTTGTGATTGGTAAGTAGGGGTGTGCAAAAAATTAACAAAAGGGCATTAACAAAAAATAATATCTTAATAATTTCTGTGATTTTAGTGATAATTAGACGAGTGTGTTATTATGCTGGTATCTTAAGAACTCCTGAAGTTTGTGATATTCTTCATATTCTGTGTACTGGTCAGTTCACACTGATAGAATTGTTTTCCAATAAGTTTGAATGATTGTTACATTTTATGGGCATTTTATTGAACACTGATATTTGATATTACTTAAATAAATACAATAAACTCTGAATGTGAAACTAAAACCGCCATTGTGAAACAAATCACTGTCATGTTCCTGAGAGGTGCAAAACAAAGCTGTGGTTGTGTTTGGAATGATTTTATGTTGTCGAAATCAGGAAATATTGTGTCTAAAACGTAAGTCTCATAATTAATTTGCTTGCTTATTGATTAATGTTGTAAAAATTCAAAATGGCGTTTGTAATCATGGTCATTTTCGGAGAAAACCGCCACTCTTCGCGTGAACTTGATTAACTAGGCAATCTGAAATTATATAAATATATACATTTTCCTCCCCAAGTCTTGAATTTGTAATCAGTTTAAAGGTATTGTATGGTGTTTTGAATGGTTTTTGCAAAATACTTCAAATCGCACATCGTAAAAAAAAATTACGATATTATCGCACACCCCTATTGGTAAGATATTTTAACGTTTTCTTACAATATCTTAAATCTGTTTCCTGCTCACCAAAGCTGCATTTGTTTGATCAAAAATACAATATAAATACTGTAAAATATAAAACAGCTGTTTTCTATATTAATATATATTAAGATGTAATTTATTTCTGTGATTATTACTCCAGTCTGCAGTGTCCTTCAGAAATCATTGTGATATTCTGAGAATGGTTCTGGTTTTAGAAGTTAAACCTGACAGACAGCTGATTCATGTGTTTTTACAGCGAGGATGACACATACATCGGCTACCTTCCCCTGGCTCACGTGTTGGAGTTGAGCGCTGAGATGGTGTGTTTGGCTCACGGCTGCAGAATCGGCTACTCTTCACCACAAACACTCTCAGACCAGGTACAGCACACCTTCTCTTCATATTCTCTATCTTATTTTTTGCAACTGTTTTGAGATGAATTCAAACTTCGTTATTTTTACTTTACTATAGTCCACCAAGATAAAGAAGGGAAGCAGAGGAGACATTAGCATCCTGCGGCCCACTTTAATGGCAGCAGTACCAGTAAGGCTGTAATCTCTCTCTGTTTCTCTCTGGGCTTCTGGGGTTGAATGTCAGTGAATGTGATTGTCTGGAATGATTTACAGCTGTAAACAGAACGTGAGAAAGCCCGGTGTGATTATCCTTCTGACACACACACACACGAGTAGTGACTCACACACTGTATATACACAATTAATAATGTTTAATTTCTAGATTTTCTTAGCTGGAGGACACTATAAATGCACACACACACACACACACACACACACACTGTCATGGTGTGGTTGGACACAAGGGTCCCAGTGGAATGACAACGACACAGAACAGCAAACTTCCATAAACACAGCGGCTGAGAGCAGTGGGAGAAAATCCAAATCATGAGGGAGCTTTGAAAAAAGACTCTTCTCCACCCTCCCATGTCACATGAGATGTGATGAAATGTGAAGTGGAAAAATGTCAGCAGTAACTCAACTAGAATTAGCGTCTACTTCTCTTGCTAAACAATACTATGGTGATGCCAGATGGAAAAACAGTGGTGCTTTGATTATGTGCCATTGTGCTGAATGATTACCATATTCTTTCCTCTGTCTGGGAGAATAGATCTTTGCTCTGTGCCCATGTGAAGTCAAGGTGTCGTTTTTGTGATGTCATTTCCTGTTTTATGCTTGCCGATTATATGTCCGTGACTTTCATTTGGTGGATAGATATATGTAAAATCATTTTGATTATTTAAAATGAACAAAAATGTAATTATTGCAATTTAATAAAAACATTAAAATAGAAATTCAGAATATATAAATAAAATAGAATTTGAAAAAAACCCATAATGGTTCAACATTTGGTTCAACATCAAGAGAAATAAATAATACATAAAAATTTAATATTCATATGTATATTATTATTTTTTACAATATTTTTACTGAAATATTTTAAGAAAATATATTTGTATTTAAATATTTGAAAAAAAAAAAATATATGACAGACTATTTAAAAGTGCATATATAAATATATATATATATATATATATATAGTATGTTATGTGTGGTTGGGTGGTGTCATGTTCAGCTGGAGATGCCAGTCTGCTGATGGCACTCCAGCTCCAGCAAACTGTTTTATGTCTGTTTTCACC
>JAUMHI010000057.1:17132685-17146870 GCA_032359435.1 Enteromius unitaeniatus | reverse complement strand
GCTGTTTTCCCCACCTGTAAGTCGCTTTGGATAAAAGCGTCTGCTAAATGAATAAATGTAAATGTAATGTAAATGTTCATTGGATGCAATAAATGCCTTATTTGCATAATGTGTTTTATTGTTTTTGTGTCATAGCACCGGGACGTGGCATCACATTATGATAAGGGGTGTAAGATTTCCGCCACATGCTTGCAGTATTCGGGTAATCACAGTGTAGCTGGCCAATCAGAGCAAACCTTGCTTTTTTAGAATGATAAGCTTTGTACAAATCAACCTGGAGGCGGGGCTTAGAGGAGAAACAAAAATATACAGTAAGTGGAAATTAGAGTGTTTTTTGCCCATTAAACCACATAAACACATTGCATTACACCATACACAAAACAATGTTCTTTTTTTAGCAACACCATTTTTTTGGTTTTGAAGCAACATGAGGTGAGAAAATTAAAGATTTTCATTTTCGTGTGAGCATTTCTTTTTAGGCGATTTGATTTATTCCTGCATAATCTGTGCAAGCCATTTTTTGGGTTTTAAAAAAGCAAGCTGTCCTGCAGAATAAGAGGCTTTCCTAAAGCAAGCCTGTGATAGATGAGCACATTTGGCAGCACTGCGCACTTGGACTCCATTAAACGTCATAAGAATGTGGCTGTGAGCTCAAGCTTCTCTGGCCGGGACTCAAATCCTGTGAGGAAGGACGTGAGGATCTCAACTCCCTCAGCCTCTGTCACAGATCCTCCTGGCGCGTGGCCACACATGGGATCCACTATTTAAGCCGGACTCAGCTGACAACCCCGTTACAAGCCAGAGAGACTTGAATAAAAGCGAGGAACGGGCCGACGCGCTCCAGGGTGAAACATCCCGGTGAGTAACTAACTCCAACGTAACTCTTATAAAGTAAGGAGAAGACAAAAACAATATACACATCAAATGCTTAAAGTATATACTTTCATACATAATGCAATAATTGGTAAGTTTTTTTTTTTTTTTACTTTGTTAAAAGATGTTTAACCCAGTCTCCAATATATATGTATATAAATATATATATATAATTTTTTGTTTTGTTTTGGTTCCAGTTTTTCTTAACAGTTGTAGTTTTTAAGAGTTTATTATTATTATTTCGCTTTTAAAAAAGGCTTATGGTTATTTCTTCATCTCGTTATTATACCTATTATTTATATATTTTATTATTAGGCATATTTTGTTGTAATTTATCCTTGAATCATCTCATTATTATTATTATTATTGCCTGTTTATTAATAGTATTGCCATTACTGCTAGTACGACCACTTGTAGCCTATATAATTGAAAAAACTGTATTTGAACTTTCTTACTGTAATTTTTCAGATTACCGTTTCGTTCGTAGTAATGGAGTTGGCGCGTAACGCCTCCACGCCTTCGTCGCAGCAGACCAACCGAGTCCTCTTGCCCGGTGGAAGCGACAGTAACGCGTATCTGTACATCATCATCGTGTTGTCTTTCTACGGAGTCTTCCTCACTGGGATCATGCTCGGTTACCTGCGCACCAAACGGCGCGAGAAGAGGCGGACGAACGCGTTTACTCGACTTCTGCACGAGGAGGAACAGCGCGAGTGGGGCGCGAGCCAGAAGAAGCACAGCTTCAGCCTTCCCGCGTTTCCCGCCCTGCGCTCCGCTCCGGTACCGTTCGGTACGGGTTCATACCCTTCATACGGCGGCAGGGGCCTCGCGCCTCTAGCGTGCGCACTGTGTTCGGTGGAGCAGAGCAGCGCGAGCTCCCTCAGCTCCGTCGCCGACGTGCGCTTCGCCATCGAAGAGGAGTCAGACGGCGGAGGATATGAGGATCCGGAGAAAACCGTTACTGAGCACAACAGTGACGTACCTTCCCGCGAAAACCTCAAAGAGGCGCTCTGAGGTTCCGTTACTATGGCAACCATAATTCCCGCCGAAAAGCAACGATTCGCCTACCACAGTTAATGTTACTGCAAATAAAACCGTTTTTTCCGTTGGTAATATAGATAGCCACCGTTGCAATTAAAAATATTTTCTTTGTGAAAATATTGTGTTAATTTATTGAGGTTTTACTGTTGTAAATAACTAGTAAGTTGGCGGGAACTGTGGTTCGTTTGATAAGTGCCTCAGAGAAACTCTTACGCCAGAAACAAGCACATAACTTGCGATATTAAATGGATTTGACACGTCTTGGGATACAATGACGCACGAAATTGTTGTGTGAAGTATTTTTTCAGGCCTTAAACACGATGTAAACGTTGCGATAAACCTGGAAGTCACTTGAACTTGAACATTTTACTTAATAAAGGCCTATATCATTATTCACACAGATGTGTAAATTATTTTTAATGTTAAATGATCTGTATATATTGTTCTACATGCATGGATATGTCTATTTAAATTGTTTCCTTATTTTATGTGTAAACTAAATAAAATGTTCCTTGAGAATGTGAAGGTTTTGTGGCTGTTTATGTTTACCGATTACTGCCACGCGGGGGCGTCAAAGACCACCAGGGCTTCTCCAGGGATTTTTTTTTTCACAGATTAGGAGTTTTGAAGCTTTACAGACCTAGGAACCTGGAGTATATGTAAAAAATGATTTTGCTTAAGAATGAAGCTGCTTAAGAAAATTATTTTCGACTGGGCAGTTGGTCTGAGACAGATAGAGACATCCAGAACCCCCTTTGCAGATGAGAAAAGATTATGAGAGGCTCTTGGCGTCATTGCAGAGATAAAAATCATTCAAGCGTCCACTCCTGAAACATTTTTCATTCTATTACTCCCCTTGAGAATAGGCTAGATGTTCATTCAGGGACAAAGGGGGCTTTCTATTTCATGATTCTGTGGTTCTATGCAGATTTGAATGATTATAATCAGAATCCTTCATAATCATCATCCTCGCAGTCTTTGTTGTCTTAATGAAATGACATCACATGCACAAGTGTCAGTGACCCGTCTTCCGCCCCAGGGAGTGCAGTGGAAAGTCATTGCATGTTCCGTCTGAGTGGCTCTTTTCCAATAAAAACCTCCTCAGTACATCTGATGTGAGTTGGATGCAGCGTTAGGAAAGTTTTTGAAGTGAAAGACCCAGCTTTTGACACCAAAAAGAGAGATAGGTCTGTTGGTTTCCCTGGAAGTGACGAGTAAAAAGTGAAACCCAGCTATTGAAAAACATTTCATTTTGTTTTTTCGAGTTGCATAAAACACAATGATACATAATGAATAGAACTTCCGAACAAAACACTGCATGTGAATAATTTACAGAATCATTTTTGCCCTATCAAAGATCATGAAAAATAAACCATGTCATGAAAATCAGATTTTATCTCAAACAACACACGCAGTCACTTTCACCTGGCTCTGTTTATGGCCCGACGTTATGCTCCCAGATAGATGAATTTCGATTAAATGATTGCGACTGTGTGAAAGACAGAACGAGGGAGTCAGGAGAGAGGATAGTGTGACTCATACTCCCAACAGAGGAAATGAAAGGCACATCCTCCCTCTCTGTGCTTGTCTTCTGTGGCTCTCTATGGCATGAATAGAGTGTTCAGAATCAGTTCTATTGTTTCTGTGCTAGAGTAACTGCTCACAGGACAGCGGTAACTGACCCGGGAACAGCTTTTTTATGATGCATTTGACTTTTATCATCCAGCGTTTTTTTTTCTAACAGTATGTTCTGGCTTGGCATACATTGAAGCAGCTAAAGGGAAGCTGTCAATCACAGCAAAGGGGCGTAAGTGGTTCATTAGCACTGTATTCCAATTTCACGATATTCACGGATTCATGATAGCTTCATGGAACAAGCTGAAAAATGAAAATTCACATTCACATCAGCTGCTTTTAAAACTTCAGTCTGATCAGTCAACTATGCAAATGCGAATTTGTCGGGCAGGAAGATTAATCTGTGAAAAGCATAAGTGTAAGTGTTCCTAGCACAAAAATATGGTCTGATTCCGGATGACTTGAAAGTGATTATGTTATTGTGCAAACCTGGTTTGTTTTAGGGACTTCAACATAAATATTTAGCCCACGTTAACATGACAAGTTTTTACTCTTTCCATACAAATGGCACAACGACTGCTGTTATTAAACGACCCTGCTGAGAAAACTGCATATTGGTTGGCCGAGTTTTTTGGCTGAGATGCTGGTTTGAGCTGGTTTAAGCTGTTCCTTTGCTGGGGTTTATTAAGCTGACCGAACAAATTTAGCACCAGCATGACCGGCTAAGGACCAGCTCAAACTCCACTGTAAAAAATGGCTGTGATTTTTACAGTAAAAAACTACAGGGAAAAAATGTTTAATAGATAACGGTAAATTCCTGTAAAATTTACAGGGGGAAAAAAACTAAACTTACATTCCCAGAATTCTCTGCAATGTATTTCAAGTTTTGTTTTTTCTTTGAAATAACTCTTTCTTAGTTTTTTCTTATCAGTGATGTTTATTAGGATTCTATGTTATATGTAATGTTGTTAAATGAATGTTTATTGCATATCTCAGTTTAATGAGTGTCATCATGATGGTGTTTAGTGTTTGTTTGAATGACTCTGAGCACCTTCTGTGTATGTGTTCATATTTAAAAGCTGCTTGTGATGGGCTTTGGTTCATCATGTGACTTTCTCATCATCACCTGCATTTGGTGCTGATCAGAGTATTTCAAAGCTACAAAACAGATTTCAGTACTTCAATAGCTTGGTACATTAGCATTGTATCAGTTAATGAAACTACAACATTTAACTGTAAATTCAACTTAAAACCGCAAAAACTTTGTTACCGTGTTTTTTACAGTAACATTCCGGCAACCACAGCTGCTAGTTTTTTACCGTAAATTTTACAGATTTTTTTTTTTTACAATAAAGCATCCCAGCTTTAAAACATACCCAACCAGCACATGCTGCTTTTTGGAGGAACATGCAGGAAAATAAGAACAGTCAAAGAGTCTGCTGCCTTTCTCCAAATTTGGAGGGTCTGTATGATTAAAAAACCTATAGATGGAATTTTTCTACAATTTTTTAACAAAAACATAAGAGCACTGCACTCATATATTGTTTAAATAGCAACATGTCCTCCAACTAATACGTATATCTGTAATCTGTATGGTTTGTTTCTACAATAGCTGTGAAATACGACCCATCAGAGCGTATACTACAATTGCGCTCCTATCGGCAACAGAACATTTGCATGTGATGTTGAATGAAACCAACTGTGACTGGATGTTTGACATGTCAGTCAAAAGCCCTCATGGGTGGGCCTTGGCCAAAGAATGCTACCATGGATTCCAGAGCTTCAGCTGTCAGTCTGAAGGTCTTGTTAGTTCATATACTGCCATAGACATGCTTTGGCAGCACACTTGTGCTCAAAATAAATGGTAAAATAAGTAATTTCTCTCTTTGTCTTTGTTCACCAACACTGACATTTGAGACTAACATTTACCATGTAAATCCCTAAAACAGAAAAAACAAATAAAATCCATTCTCTTTACCCCTCTTTTCATTTCTCTCTTTCTCATCTGACCTTTATGACTTTGCATTTGATAGAACATGCATGAGGCTTGCCGGCCATGTCTTAAATGGCAACCCGACTTGACGAACTCATATTTAAACATTGGGTAACATTCTGAATAGTCAGATGTAATTAGGAAGATCAAGAGTACCAATAATATTGAACATATTGATAAGATGCATAGACTGAACCAAACCATCCTCAGAGGAGTCTGAACACACGCAAATGTTTAATGTCTCTTGGCTCTTAATTAGAGTTTCTATGGCAACAGGTTCCAAAGGGAGAGCTTAATTTACATGTGGCAGTCAGATATCCGGATGGCGGAAGGGCATCCGTGTGAGGGGCTTGTTGATGTGCGAGTGGGTGGATGGGTGCTCCTGAAAAAGCAGTAGTGAAGTCCAAGCAAGCACATCAAGTTAAATGTTAAGGCAATTGTGCATGAAATGGTACAAAAGTGACTGGCGAAGATCAAACTGGCCCAGAATATTTGAAGAATACGAAGAACATACTGGAGCCTTCTGCTGTAAAAGATTAGGCTCAAGTTCCAATTAAAACTACAAAGGCATGTATACCATTCAAGGTTCCATAAAGTACTTTTCATTATAATTCTTTAGAAATCCATCTGTACCCTGTTACTTGAAAACCCAAACACAGATATGAAGAACTTTTAAAACGCAACTCAAGAAACCTAAACAAAAACGGTTCTTGATAAGAAGTTTCTTTGAACCTATAATGCTTAGTGGCTCTTTCATGGATGTTTCATAGTTGTCAGATTTAATGGAGTTCTTCATTATGCTTCAGTAGAGGATCAACTTCAGATGTTTCTCCTAAAATCCCTAAGGTTTCTCTTCTAAACCTCTAATGGAGACATGAGATTAGAGTCAGTGTCTTTGGAAAAACATATGAAACTCATTATTCAGAAGCCTTAATTTCTTTCCAGTTTTCTCAGCGCTGTCTGCCATAACTGATAAATTAATAGTGTAATGTTGGCACCACTGCATCATCTAACTGGTTGGACAAATAGATTGTCTCATACCAAATTTACAGTCAGTCTTGGCTTGTTGTGCTGGTTGAGATGATGTCAAGAAGCCAACCTTTAAAAGGCTTACATATAATTGTCTCCGCATCTCAAATCAAAGGGTGTCTAACAGGAATCTTCCTCAAACTTACGTCATTGGCTTGCTCAAATAAACAGATCAATGTTTTGAATGCGTCAGAGTTTTTCACCCTTCAATACATCAAACTAACAATGACTGGCTTATAGGTAGTCAGAACAAAACTGGAATATGAGAGTATTTTAACATACAAAATAACAAAGCCATGAAACCATGAAGAACCTTTCTTTCGATCTGAGTTTGCTATCAGATCTCAGTTTAACCGTTTCATTCTGGTGGTCTGAGCGGACGCTGGTTTGAACTCGCTGATTAGCTGAACTTGACATAATAAAACAAAACAAGATAAGCTTCATGATTCTGGGAGGCTAGTAAGAGACCCCCAGCTGATTTTCCCAAAGCTCTTCATTTCCTGGAGCATGAATACGTGCAGAAACACGACTGCTGGAAAACAGAACACATGAGAGTAAAGCAGCAAAACATAAAAGATAATGATATTATGGTCAAAATAAATAAGTTACTGTTTGAAAGTCGGAAAACTTGACTCTGTGTGTATATGTCCTGTGAATCCCTAAATAACAAGCAACACTTTCACTCACTAAATCTAATAAACTGCCGGCTCTGTGTGTTTTGTGAATGCATAAGTGCTGGAGAATCTTTGATCCTGCTTTCAACTTCGCTTTGACCTGGTGCCATAAAAAGCAGAACTAGCTTTAAAATCTTGCACGTTGCAAAAAAGATGAGATGATACTGTCTGCTTTAATCACTGCTAACGATCATGTTTTACCACCTCAAGTTAGATCTAAAAGAAAAACAAATGTAATCAAACAAATTTCTTTCTGAGAACATTCAAAACATCCAGCTGTTTAGACATCGTTCTTGTTTGGTTATAAGAACATTATTTTCAGAATGTTCCATTAACAACTCAATGGCAATGTTTCTAATGCTAACGTTTTTAAAACGTTCCACCAACAACGCAATGATGATGCTTTTATACTAATGTTTTTGGAACGTTTATCAATTGCAGATAACATTAAGGAAACGTTCTACTAACCTTATTCAAGAATGCTAACTTTGAGAAAACCTTTAGAGAATGTTAACCAAAGTTATGAAAACGTTTGTTGTTAATGCAATTTTATTTTTTATTTAGTGTTTTTATTTTCCACATACTGTACATTTTTGCTTCTCCTTTAAGCCCCGCCTTCAACACTAAAGCGAGAATAATAGCTCTGAATTCTTTCTGATAATTTTACATTACTGACACGGTGGTATACTATACAATATGTATAGTATACATTAAATATATTTTATTGCTTTTCAGTGTACACTGTAAAAAAAATCTGTAAAAGTTATTGTAAAAAAACTGGCAGCTGTGGTTGCTGGAATGTGACTGTAAAATATACGGTAACAACATTTGGAGTTAAATTTACAGTTAAATACCGTACTTTCATGAACTGATACAATGTTGAAATACCAAGCTATTGAAGTACTGAAATCTGTTTTGTATCTTTGAAAAACACTGATAAGCACCAAATGCATTTAGTGATGAGAAAGTCACATGATGAACCAAAGCCCATCACAAGCAGCATTTAAATATGAACACACCTGTATATAGAAGGAGCTCAGTGAAAAAACTAAGACGAAACAGAGTTGTTTCAAAGAAAAACATTAAATTAAAACAAAATTTGAAATGCATTGCAGGGAATTCCAGGAATGTCAGTTTACGTTTTGTCCCTGTAAATTTTACAGGAATTTAACGTTAACCATTTAACAGTTTTTACCCGTAGCCTTTTCACAGTTTTTTTACTATTAAAATTACAGCCATTTTTTACAGTGTGTATGCACAGACAAACAAATCACCTGTCACTTGAAACTTTTGCTGCAAACGTCACACCTCTGATTAGGACACAGGGAAGTGTGTTAGGTTGTGAACACTGGAGGCTGATTTCCAGCTGCACAGATTGTCTTGCGTTGACACACTGCTGTGCAGATCAGGAGCAGTGCTGGAATCATCCTGATGGAGCTGGCAGGGAGATGAGAGACACAGTTTAGAGGTCAGAGGCTTGTAAACAACTCCAAACTTTAGAGTGATTCGTGTAGCATCTATTCTAATTAATGGCATATTTGCTTTGTGCCAAAAGCTTTCTAAAAATATAAGCACAATTCTGTTAAGCTGGATTTAAATGACAAAGCTTAATTTGTTTGAGTGTGTATGTGGGCATAGATAGTGCCAGAATGGACACGGTTGAGAAAACCGATTGGTGCAATGGTCGATGACTCACCGGTTGGGATTATTTATAGCATCAACACACAAACACACACACACACACAAAGTAGGAGCTTTTAGCCAGAGTATGCAGAAAAAATATTTAATCGCTCTTTTTCTCTCAGCATATATGAACAAACACACATCTATCTAGATAGATAGATAGAAAATTACACATTAAATGCAGTTAACTATGATGACTCAGTATTCACTCAGTATTCAAGCACTGTAATGTCAAGTGAGAATGAGAATGTCAACTCACTCCTGTTAATAAAATGAGGAATAATTAGTTGCTCTCATTGATTGGAATTTGTTACTAAAATGCTGTTGCCAAGCAAATCAGCTGCTATGGATACAGATGTTGACAGCTGGTGTTGCTAAGGGGCTTGGCTGACTGACACCTGTGACCCCTCACTGATGTGACATCCACCTCTGTCACTGCAAACCGAGTTCAGAATGTGTGTTAGTTATTGATTTTGAATCAGAACAAGAAAGTATGTGTATTATCGATACACACCTACTGACTTATTAAAGCTGTTTGTCTCTGTATGATAGTGTGTGTGTGTGGTTCCTCAGCTCCGTGCTGTGAACAAAACCCATGGGAAATCATCTCTTCAACACCACCCTATTTTAACTTGAGACAGAAACAAAAAGTCACAATACGTCCCAAATAAAATTGTTCAAGCATAATAAACACTTGTTGGACTGAAATAACACAAAAAAGTCCAATAGCTCAGACTGTAAACTAAGAAAAAAATAAAGACAAGGTACAGACTGAGCAATCACACTCAGATATTGAGCAGATATTGACAAAACGGGTGGCACAAAAATACCTGGATATGACCATAACAGAAGCCAAAGACTCACCAGTGCCTAACTATGAGGAATTAAGGAGAAAATCATCATTTTCAAATCTAATTTAGTTCCTTCTGACTTCAAAATTTAGATACTTAAAACAAAAATTAAATATATGGAAAAAACAGTGAATGAAAATGAGCCGAGTTTTCTTTTTTTTTTTTTTTACATTTGGTTCATTTAATATCTGTTCTAATTTACAGTAGCTATTATAAATGCCTGCCATGCCAATGAAGTACATCTGATTTGGAAACTGAATTGAGAGAAAGAGAGTGGTGTTAGACGAATACCAAAAATACCACATATTAAAGGTTATACTTTATTTGAAGGTGTCCTGTGTAATTATACATATACAAGTACTGAGTAATATTAATTAACTACATGTACTTACAATATGCTTAATTTTAGGGTTACTTGCATCACCGGCAGACTGAATCAACGTAGTCAGAGACAAAAGAGTAAACGTATTCCAAAACAAAGGGTCGATTACCATGTAAACAGAGTCCAAATAAGAAGGCAAGGCGAAGGTCCGTGGAGAAGCAGAGGTCGATAGCGAATAAATCCAAACATAGAAACACAAAATCACAGGAACACGAATGGCAAGGACTGGGTTGACAGTGTAAATGGGGAATGGAGTGCCCTCCTGCCCCCAACAGTCTGTGGGAACGCCCTTCTAGACCAACCAGACTGTGAATATGCCCTCTTGGACCAGAAAGACAATGAATGCGCCCTTTTGAGCTGAACTGACTGATTTTGCGCCCTCGAGAACCACACAGTCAGTGAACACGCCCTTCGAGACCGAAATACGCCCTCCTGGATCCAACTGTCCGTGAGAGAGCCTCTCTAGACAGGACTGATTGAGACAACGCCCTCCGAGACTGAGCAGACAGTGATGGCACGCCTCTAGGCCGACTGGACAGTAACTCAGGGACCTCCATGGGCACTGCAGCCACCAATGGGGACTCTGGAGATTCTAAAGCCGACATCTCCAGTGGTCGTGCAGCCACTGGCGGACCCGGTGGAGTCTCTGAGTCACATACGGATTCTGGCGGCTCAGGCCATGGGGCCTCACAGTCTTCATAATTCTCAGGTGAAAATGAACCCAGATCAAAGACCTGGTCTAAAGGATCCGGCCACGGGAGTTCTGGATCGCAGACAGCATCTGGCGGATCTGGCCACTCTGGTTTTGGATCACAGACAGCGTTTGGCAGATCTGGCCATACAACACCCAAATCGCAGACAAACTTTTGGGAATACGGCTCCTAGTACTGTAAATCGGGAGTGAGACCCGTATCATGTGGATTATGTACTGCGAGGACCTCCAGTCCGCGTCCGCGCTGGAACAATGAACACAAGCTAGAAATTCTTTAGAAAAAAAACATTTAAAAACACTATATAAATTTGTGTGTATAATATTAAAAATTTTGTTATATTATTTGAAGGGGAATTTCTCTCTCACTTATTACATTTATATTTTATTAATCAAGTATTAATTTTATGATACGCTACAAATTATTTCGATTTTTTCGTCATTTTTGATCTGTAAGTTTCAGACTTTGTATTAATTTAAGATTTAATTTTACATCTTACACTCAAAACACACAAATTATATTTAAAAAGCATTTGCTCCTTTCAGCATTTATTAAGAACATAAATGTCATAAATGTCAGTTTTCATTTCAAGTTTCACTACTAATTCTGTTCGTTTGGACGACTGGGCAACCCTCTGAAGTGACACATAAGATGTGTTTCCCATTCCCAGTGCAAGCCGACACCTTTTAAAGTTGACCGGCCATAACAAGTGTGTGCATGAGAGTCAGTTTTGGAGGTCTTGCTCTGGGGAAATGTCAAATGGCAACATGTTTCCCACAGATCTCCATTTCGTTCTCCAGCTGTGTATATCAACTTGTTGCATGCTGATGTACGTTTGAAATGTACTACCTCATCTCAGTTCCTGATCTCATTTGCGCTCTCTCTCTGAATCACCTCCACTCAAGGAAAATTAATCTCGGGTTTAAAGTAAGCTGGATTCGAGCAGCGCTAGCCGGAGGAAAATGTCAGGGTGCTTTCAGCCTGAATGACTATTGACAGAAAGATCTGTGAAGCAGAAAGCAATTTAAAAAGAAAAGGGCCATTTTACTGTCAGTCTGTGTCGCCGCTTCACCGTGACAATCAGCTATTAACGCTAAACACCAGTCAATGAACGCGCCGCGTAAACAAACAAATAACAGTATTAGACGGGTGTGTTAAATCGCTTACTGTGATAAAGCCATCAGAAGGGTTTTTAAATTGGGCGGTCTGTCACAATGAAATCCTTCAAGCTTATTGCTATCGCTAATACTTAGCATTAGCAATCTCTTGATGGTTTAGCTAGTTATCAGCCAATTAGCATTGCTAGTTAGCATTGTGGAAGTCAATTTTGCTAACATTTACTTTACGTTTTCTGTACACAAAATTTTTTGATTGCACTGATATTTTATTGACACTAATACAAATATAATTAAGATGTCGACCATGCAGTTGTGTTTAATCATCAACTGCCATTTGCGCAATATTTTTCAGTGTTTTAGTATTATTTGAATACTAAAGCTTGACTGTCATTTTGTTAGTGAACAACCATCCCATAATACCCAACCATCCAGAGCACCTTAGCACTCAGAACATGTTAGCATTGCTAGCATTTTGTTAAGAAAATATAAAAAAAAAAATCTGTACACAGAAATATTAAAGTGCCCCTATTACCTTTCATGCAGTGTATAACACAGCTCTATTGGAATAAAAACATCCTGCAAAGTTTTAAATCTAAAAGTGAACCGTGTATACATTAGTATCTCTCGAAAGAAAGAGTCGAACCTGAATCAATGAAATGAGTCGTTTTTTGAAACAAGTTTCGTGTTGATGTCAAAATGAAACATTATCTTTTCACAAAGGTTCTGAAGGAGATATTTATTCATTCTTTGCCACTATGTGCCACTTTTGACCATTAAAAGCTCAAACACTGCTTTAAATGAAATTGATCAATCACTGGATGGGTTTAGAAAAACCAATCACTGAACGAATCATTTGGAAGTCACTGAACAAATACGGTAAAAACCGATGCACATTATAAGAAAATTGAAGTGTTTTTAACCTTGCAGCACAGGCGTTTAGTTTTTGAAGAGGTCAGCATTGTTAGCGTTTCACATCGTCATCAACACCTGATGTTGGGATGTCTTAATATTTCACTAATAACAATATTAATTTGAAATTGAATTGTTTAGAATAAAGATGTCAGCACACAGAAATTGTTTAACCATTACCTTTTATTTGCTCTAAATGTTCAGTATTATAGCATCAATTGAATACTCTATTTGTGTTTTGCTAAGGCAAGCTTCACTATTACTATTGCTAATACTTAGCATTAGCAGTATCTTCTGAGTTTGGTTAGTAAACACTTAACTAGCAAACACCCAGAATGAGCGAACAACGCCCTGCCAATCACATAGCAACACCCTAAAAAGACCTATGAACACATTAGCATTAGCGTATTAGCATTATTCATATTTCCTAAAGAAAATAGATTCATTTTACACAAAAAATATAAAAATACATTATAATCTTCGTCTAATTAACCTTATTTGATAATAATAACAACATAGGATAGTGTTGTTAGAATAGTCTGTATTTTGTTCAAATGTACATTGTTTTGTTTCAGCTGTGACGGCTATGTATTATTTAATTTTGCTCAGACTTTGACCTTTGACCTGAAGGAAGAACATGCGGGTGCTTAGGTGCTTTCGTTAGGCTCCCAAATCCACAGTTTTAATTAGCGTCATTGCTGACGCATGTAATGATCTTTTAGCTGGGATGTGTGGAGATGGGTCAGATCACGCTGCTTCACCTCACAGAGATGTTACAGCTGTGTGACGAGGGCTTTCATACGGTAACCATTGGATACAGGAGCAAGGTAGATCTTAAATTATTAGCAAAACACTGGGTCAATATTCGTTCTCATTTCACAGAACAAACTTGAAAGAATGTGTGTGTGTCAATATACAATGACCTTCCCTCGACACACACACAGAGGAATCAGAAGCTAGAGTCATCAGGCCTCGGGGGTTTGTGTGAGCAGATTCTCAGAGATGATCTTGTTATACTGACTCCGTACCCGCTCAGAGAGATGATGTCTAAACTGAAGACAACAGAAAAATATCTATCTATCTATCTATCTATCTATCTATCTCTATCTACTGTATCTATCTATCTATCTATCTCTATCTACTGTATCTATCTATCTATCTATCTCTATCTACTGTATGTATGTTTCTATCTATCTATCTATCTATCTATCTATCTGTCTGTCTATCTATCTATCTATCTATCTATCTATCTATCTATCTCTATCTACTGTATCTATCTATCTATCTATCTATCTCTATCTACTGTATCTATCTATCTATCTATCTCTATCTACTGTATCTATCTAT
>JAUMHI010000057.1:17116663-17129483 GCA_032359435.1 Enteromius unitaeniatus | reverse complement strand
ATAAGAATACGAATAGGTAGGGGAGGGGGGAGAGGGAAAAACCTATTCACAATAAAAAACTATTCACAATAAAAAAAGCGGGGTTAAGCAGCAGTTACAGGGACTAATAATGTTCTTTGTATTAACTGACAATTTAGGACACTTTAAAGGGGTTATATGATGTTGCTATGATATGATGATTTCTAGCTGTGTCCACTTTTGGATGCACGGACAAAGTAGTTTCACTTTCACAAAAGAAACAATGTCTCCAGAACATGGCACCCGCAGCAACACTACAGCCAGAATAGAAATTCCTCCTTTTTTTGCGTAAACATTTGTGCAGCGTTTTGAAAATGATCCCACACAGTGATGTATAGAAGTGGGGGTGGCGTGTTTACACAAGCTTTTCTAAAACTCCTAAACAAACCTTTATAAAGAATATCTCTCTGATTTTGAGACTTTAATCTTTGCAACTTTAAGGAGCTTGTTTATGCACTAGTAACACCCCCTAGAGAAAGGAAAACTTGAAATCACATGATACGACCACTTTCATTCATTTCTAACAGAAATGCAAAGACGACAAGGTTGTGATGTGATTGGATATCAAGGACACACGATCCAAGTCTCCAATACCAGGTTAAATTAGCACAGACTCAAATCTAACATTCACACGTGGACATATATATATTTCCATTTGGAATACATATCTCCTGTAAGTATCGATGTAAATGCACAATGAGGGTAGTACTAAGTAAAAAAATAAAATACAATTTCCATATTTGCACAAAATTATGAGCACAACTGTGAATACACATAATTTTACCCAAGAGAACCGGTTTGGCATCTCTACTTGCATTTATAGGCTAACAACACTGTTCGCTCTGATGGACCGGAAATGTTTAGCATGTGTTTCTGTGTGGGAGGCACGGTTTGATGCCCAGATACAACTGAGGATTCAGTAAAAACAAGTGGAACATTGAGTGCTGGGGGCCATGGGAAAACAGACAGCCAGAAAGGAGTGATGTTTGACAGATAAACAAAGATAATCTCTCTGAAATATACAG
Organism: Enteromius unitaeniatus; assembly: GCA_032359435.1. Taxonomy (NCBI): domain Eukaryota; kingdom Metazoa; phylum Chordata; class Actinopteri; order Cypriniformes; family Cyprinidae; genus Enteromius; species Enteromius unitaeniatus. The sequence goes on along the minus strand of JAUMHI010000057.1, from coordinate 17,128,440 downwards.
AAAAACTAAATCTTACCAGTACCATCATGCTCTGAATCTCAACGTTTGTCACTGTACAAATCATAGTAATAATGCCTCACATTGTTTCAAAGAAACACAAACCATAAATACCTGACATTAATTGTAGGGTGCAACATCTTTCCTGTTATGTCAATTTAAACGTGCTTATTTTCCTGCCAAAAGCACTGCACAGGGAAATAAACACAACAAGACGTGTCACGCTGAGATGTGCCGATTCTGAAAGGTTGCATAAGTGTGTGATCTCCTGTGAAGAAACGTTTAGAGAAAACTAATGGCAGAATTAAATGACAACTGACAGCGAGTGTGAGTTTGGTGTGTAGGTGGCTGGGACATGTGGACAAAGCATAAACATATGGAAACAATCTGGAATGATGCATTGTTTTGACCAACCTAGGCTCATTGGAAATACCTGCCTTTTCATACATTTCTGCAAAACTGAAAAAAACGTACCTATACATACGAATCGCTGTAGTTTCCAGTTGAAATGAACACTAGAGGCAGTAAAATTCCCATAATTTGAATTCCTTTTCACTCAAAAGATTTACAGGTACATTTTTGATTAATGAAGGCTAATTGTCACACAATTAGTTACAGAGTGTTATGTTATAACTTCAACACATTTTTTAACACGTTGCACGATTTCAAAACTGAAACGTTGTCGCTACATATACAGCTTCACATGTATGAGTTTTGTACTTCAGTAGGTTTACTCGGTAGTTCATGTGATACTGTGTTGCACTGAGGAGGTGAAAAGCTTTTGGTTTGGGTTTGGTGTAGGAGATTTAATTTCACTAGATTTATTTAGTGACACTCACAAGAGTAAGAGGGCACTAAGAGGAGGTCTCGCCCATGGAGTAATTCCATGTAGAACCGCCACTGCACACACAAACATGATTGTTTGACTGTGAAGGGTAGAAACGCTGACCATATAGACTGTTTAAGTCACATACTCGTCTATTCTTTTAAATGTCAAATATAACCGAATAACAAACTATAAAAGGTCTTTCCTTTTACTTAAAACACATGAAACAACATTTAATTTCAACATTTATTCTCATGATCTATCCATATGCAAAAGCATGCTGGGAACTCCACTGCTCAGTTTTAATCAGTGCAACATAAATGCTTTGTGCAGGCCCAACTCAAATGGTTTAAGTAAACTTAATTTTTTACAAATTTGATTTCATTTAACATAGTAAAATTGAGTGCAAATGACAACTGTGTAAAAAAGTAAAGTTTGTGTTTATTTTTTTTGTGTTTTTGTTTATTCGAGTAAACAGAGCAAACAACTATAATCATTTTTTTGAGCATGTAAATCTGTTTTAAGAGACAATACTTGCAACTTTTAAATGGCATAATAGGGTGTGTTTTAGCACCACTCTCTGGACATTTCACTTTGAAACTGCGGCAAAACATTCAGTAAGGTAGGGGGTTGCAGAAATGTATGTAGAGGCACATATTTCCAACAGTTTGTCCAACCCAGGCTCACTGGAAAAACGTTTTGTTGAAACATTTCATGAGGTTCAAACGTCTAAGTGCAATGCTGTATCACATGAGCTACCGAATAAACCCACAGATTGGAAAACTGTTTACTGAACACATGAAGCTGTATTTGTGATTACATGATGAAAACAGAGCTGATTATGACTTGTTTTTTTACACTACCTTTGTGAAATTTTAACAAAAGTATGTTATAGACTTCTTAAAGACTCAAATCGACTTCATTCGACTTGTCAAATGGGCATCCAATGACCACTTTTATCTATAATATATCAAGAATTTGTTTTATGTTAATGCGCGTGCTGTATGTTAGCATGTCAAACTAATACAAACTAATGCAAGGCATTCTTCAAACACTTATAAACATCCCAAGATAATCAAGGCTTTATGCTCTCTGAAACAAGCATACAAATAGAAACTATATAGCATTTTGATGGAGCACAATAAAATGTTGTGAGAGGGGCATTTACCAAAAATGAGTCATTTGTTTGCAAGACTGTATCATGTACAGGGTTAGACACTGCTGTTTATGTCTACCATCCAGTAAGCAGCTGAATATAAAGCACCTCCAGCTCCAGACCGTCTCGTACTGCATCCCCCTCTGATCAGTGTGTGTTCTGTGTTTCTCTTCCATCCTCTGTCAATATGATTTGTCCTCTGAAATATTCAATGCATCCGTCACGCTGTATTCAGAATCAGCCGGAGAACATGTTGTTTTTAGCCCATAAACACACTTACATAACAAAAGAGGTAAATGGAGCACATAGACACACACACAGCATGTCTACATGAATTGTTTACTGAAGCTGTAATGTGCAGGACACAGATGAAAATAAAGGTGCAGCAACAACAATGGTGCACCTGCTCACACACACACACACACACACACACAGCATCGGGCTTTAGCACTGATGTCAGAGTGACGTGAGATGAGAGAAGAGAAAACAGAGGAGATGAGAGGAGAACAGATGAAATGATGGGAAAATGAGAAGACATGAGAGAAGATGAAAATGAAAAAGAAGAGATGAGTAGATTAAAAAAATTAGAAGAGGATAGATTAAATTAGATGAGATAAAGACTAAACTTTTGGGTCACAATTGACTTTCATAGTATTTATTTTCCTACTATGGAAGTCAGTGATGACCCAAAACAGCCTGGTTACAAACGTTTTTCAACATATCTTCCTTTGTGTTCTGCAGAACAAAGAAATTCATACAGGTTTGGAACTACTCGAGGGTGTGGAAATGAATTTTCATTTTTGAGTGAACTATTCCTTCAAAAAGATGAAAAGAGATCAAATGAGATGAGAAGGGTGACGTGAGAAGGAAAAAAGGGTGAGAAAAATATGAGAAGACATGAGACCAGATAAGAATAGATTACATAAGATGAAAAAAGAGGAAAAGAGAAAACACAAGAAAAGAAGAGATGATGTGAAATGAATGAAGAGAAAACAGATGAGATAAAAAAAATAATAGGGAGGCAAGAAGAGACTAGATGAGAAAAGAAAACGAGATGAGATGAGAAGACGAGAAAAGAACAGGAGAGAAGAGATGAGCAGATAAAAGACAAGAAGAGACTAAATGAGAAAAGAAAGCAGAACAGATGAGATGAGAAAAGGCAATTAGAGAAAGAAAATAAGCACGAAAAAAGATTAGAAGACAGAAAATATGAAATGATAGAAAAGAAGAGAAAACTAGCAGAGAGGAAGGGTGAAGAAACAAATTAAAAGGCAAGAGGAGAAGAAAGGATAGGAAAAAAGAAATAAGAAGAGAGAAAAAGAAGAGAAGAAAATGGATGGTAAGTATACTAAATAGAAGACAAGAAGAAATTAAATGAGAATAGAAGAACAAAAAAACGAAAGAGACAGGAGAAGAGAAGAGAGTAGAAAAGAAGAATAGAGGAGAAATGAAGAGAGAAGAAAAGAGCCAATTCAGGATAAGCTAGACTTGATGTGATGAAAAAGATGAGAAGAGAATAAACGCTTGACTGTAGCTCTGAACTCTGAATGAGTCTGCAACCCACAGCAGCACAGCAGAGGATTTCTGAATGAACGAGATCACCCTCCTACCAGCTCCTGACACACTGCCAAACACAGCCCACGGCGGCAAACCCCGTCCCAGACACACACACGTCACTTCCCATCACCACAATCCTGTCTTCCTCTCCGTCAGTCCCTGTCTCACACATCTCTCCGCTGTGACTCATCCCTCGCCAGACGCTTTACAGATGAAGTCAAATCAACATGACCAGAACCTCCCAGACAGCCGAGGCTCTCAGCTTCTCATACCTCATGTTCAATATTACGCTTAAAGGATTAAATAGCTTTTTTGGCACAACGGCAGCTGCATGATCAAATAAAAGACGAGCTAACGAGATCTCCCAAGAGCATTAGGCGTGCATGGCTCTTCAGTGATCGACTATTATCATAATATCACACTCAAGAGCTTCCACTTTACATGATAAGAGAAGGTCATAATGAGTGGCTTTCTTCCTTTTACCACTGAAACCTGTTTCTTTACCAAAAAAATTACCATGGTAACCCACTAAAATGTATTTGCTGGTTTTAAATTAAAATCAAAGTGAAGCCAAAGTTACACAGAGAAAAGTTCAATGCACTTACAATTTATTTAATTAATGATGATGAATGATGCATAAATATTGTTGTGTATTGCTGCACACCCTAAGCGGGGATGTCTCTTTTTTTTGTAAAGGATCCCCCTTCTTGTGAAAAACTGAATAAGACGAATTCAAGGTTATGCATGAATAAAATCATTCATTTTTAAGTTTGCATGCCATATAAATAACCTTGAATTGCCTGGAGTGTGTGTGTGTGTGTGTGTGCATGTGTGTGGCCGGTTTTGCGTATGTTGTTTCAGTGACGCACGAATCAGGTCTCGTCTCTTATAACGGGCGGAGCTGTCCGCGGTGCTGACGAGAGAGAGACTCCGCGCTCGTGCCATAAACACACCGAGAGCGCGAGGGCGATGCGCAACGCACTCACGACTCCCCGTTAAAACAGACCGAAAGCAAAGGTAAGAAGGGCTTTCCATTTAATTTGTGCATCACTTATATCTCTTTTATCTCTTCAGAAACGCGCATGGGCTGCTTTATAAATCAGCAACCCGCAAGCAAGATGCAACCAAAAAAAAGCACAAGTTGAAAAAGTTTCATCCGCGTTTTATCTAAAAACATTCTAATTTTCGTGCGCATTTGCGTTTATTGAAAAATCTACAAATGTTACATTTGCGCACATTTAGAAACAAACTTGACGGGAAACGTCCATGTTACAGGTCTTTCTACGACATTTGCACTTTGAAAATAAGTCTAAACAGCTAAGAGATTGAAGCGAGCAGGGTGTCGTGCTCCGGGGCTTTCTCCTCCTCTCCCGGTTGACGGCACTTTGCGGTTCGACAGCAGTGCGGATCCTCTCGCGGTCTCCCGTAGCAACGCGGTATGACTCATTTAGTCGCGGTAGCAATTTAGAAACTAATGAGATTTTCAGCGCAGGCTCTCTGAGTGCTCCGCAAACACTCATCAACAGGCTTTCAACAGATGTCAGGAAAAGAGAGAGATGCAAACACCAATTAAGCATGGTAAACAACACTGCAATAAGCCAACTAGGGTAGGTCTTTGTGAGAAGATAAAGGATACATATTCTTACATCGTTTAATCACACTCGTATGGCTTTCTTTCTTCAATGGAACCGATTATTATGAACAAGGTATTTGTGCTTATACATTTAAAGTCAATGGGGTCCCAAACAACACTGGACCACGTTGACTTTCATTGTATGGAAAAAAAAAACGCTGAAACACTTGTACAGGTTTGAAATGAGATTCAAAGTTAGTGACAAAACAATAAATATATGCATGAGATCATTAATTCAGACATATGCATGTGTTGCAAATATCACCTTTTTACCTCGAAACGGTACTAAATTTACATTAAATGGCGCACATTAGTAAATGATAGTATTTCGTTTGAAAGCATACCACCAAAGTGAAAGCTTTTATGACATTTATTACATCTATTACTTTTGCAGAATAATTAATGTACATGAAATTGCTAGCGCAAACATATTTGTGGATGTGCGTGTGCTACAAAAACCTGTGCCTTGTTTATCTATAAATGGTGCATATTAGTAGTTCCAAAAATCTCCATATTTGCACCTATTTTCAAAGGGTTCTACTACCCCAGTTAAAGATTTTATCATTAGTTCTCCTAAAAAAACTGTCTGACTCACCATCTATCCTCTCTCTCGCTCCCTCCCTTTCCCAGATAAAACATGTCGTCATCATCTAGATGCTGCGCAACAGGGGTGTTCGTCCTCCCCTCGCTCCTTCTTCTGCCCCTTTCCCTTTCTCTCGTTTGTGGAGTTCAAGGGGCCACGCTAAGAGAGCATCGCCTGAGCGGAAGTGAACCCGCCTTTTACGGACCCACGTCCCAGATCCATCCTCCTCCGAGTGCCGAGATGCTCAGAGCTCTACGTTACATCCAAAGCCTCAGCCAGAGAACCCCACCTGATCTTCTCGAGGACGAGCGCCAGCACGACACTTCCGACGACATGGACAGCGTTCGCTCCATGCTGCAACTGGCAGCTCCTGCACGGATGGATAGAGGCATGGAAGAAAGCGAGGAAAGCGAGAACGATAAAACTGAAGAGTTGCTGCAAGCGGTGCTCACCACACTACAACAGACCGAGGAACACATGGTGCCCCAAAAAACCTCACAGAAGGTCACTGCACCATCTCAACCTCGATATGCCATCCACCCCTTCCCAAGAACACAACAACAGCTAGAAGTGGAAACTTCACCTGAGATTTACGGAAGGAGCTCATGGACCAATCCAGATAGCCGGAGGCGGCATCATAAGTTCCCACTCATGTTTGAAGATGAGGAGGATCAGGACCAGCCTCTCAAACGGACCAATGAGAACGCAGAAGAACAGTACACACCCCAGAAACTAGCAACTCTTCAATCTGTGTTTGAGGAACTGAGCGGAATCTCCACATCTAAGGCTAACAACAAACGAGAGGATGCTGAAGAAGATGATGATAATGATAATGACTTGTACAAGCAGAGGAAGATGGTCTTGGAGGACATTATGGGAACTGATGAATGGGCGCCTCTGGAAGAACAAACAGAGGACGAAGAGGAAGAAAGAGAAAGAAAGGGGCATAAACACAACCTTGAGGATGATGAGCAAGAGGTGGATGAAGAAGATGATGATGTCAAGAGATCCAATCAACCCGACTGGTTCCAGACACGAAAAGACGAGGAGCCTGAGGACATCGCAAAGCTTGTGGACTACTATCTTCTGCAAATCCTAGAAAAGAAAGAGCAGGAACAGCAGAAAAGGCAAGAGGCCAGCACAAGCGAGCAAGAAAGCGACCGAGAGGTGGAGAAGAAAGATGCGGATGAAGACGAAGATGAAGAGGAGGACGACAAGGAGGAGAGAGAAATTAAGCCCATGCACAGCACATTCCCCGAGTCTTTGTCCCAGATCATTAAAATCTCACAGAAGCTACAAATCCCACCAGAGGAAGTTCTCGAGCTTCTCCAGAACGACAAGCAGAAGGACTTATTGAGAATCCCAACAAAGTCACGCATGCCGTACGCAACCGCTCACAAAACCTTTGCCGCCGCTCCTCACCGACGACCTATCGAGGCATCACAGGGCAACAACCTCGCCCAGGACATCATGAACCTCGTTGAGCTGGTAAACGCAGCGCAACAAAACCACAGACCAGCGCAAGCCAAAACGTCAAGTTATTATGAGAGGGAAACCAGCAGGGATGATTACGACGACACTGCAGGTGAAGAAGACGAACTTGCTAATTACCTGGCGTCGGAAATGTTTGCGCATGGACAGAGACGTGCACGTCTGACGCCATCACGTGACGAGGATCAGCCCACGTACGAACGTGCCGACTACTACGACAAAAGCGCACCAGAAAAAAGACCCGCGGATCACGAGAACGCAGCGGCGGGATTAGACAACAACACAATGCTGCAAATCCTGCGGTATCTGGATCCGGAGAGCGACGATGCTGATGAAACAGACTCTGAGGGGAAAACAGTACCTGAAATGTAGATAACGATTCTATTCACTGTTTGAAGTTTGTCATATAATAAAATATTTTGAAACAAATATATCCCCTAATTGTGTTTAGTCGATGTAGTGCTCCAGCTTTTCCCATTTCTTGTTCTGTATAGCGGAAGAAAGAGTATTTTAGTAAATCCAATGAATTTGTTTCTTACATAGCGAATAGAACAATGTAAAACGTAGCTGGCTTTACCTCTTCAACATATGAACACACACAGATTTTTTTCCCTCTTAACGCCAGTTGTTTTCAGTTTCAGTATCTTGTGCGTGTGATGAGGTCATGTGTGACGTGGCAGAGGTAAATAAAGCATTTGTTCACAACATGGTCCTCTGTGTAATGCTTTCTCACTGCCGAACAACCTCTGCAACCTTTACATGACATGCAATCTCTTTTTTTGTTTGTGTTTTGGTGATTGGTTTTTGTTTCATATGCAACCAGGGTCATAAAAACCTCAAAATGTATTTATATATGAGCCATGAAAAAAATTATTTCAAATGCATGTATAGAATAAGCTGCATTTATGCTATTACAATTCATACATTCTCACAAAAGTCTCAACTGTTATTAAAATACATTTTATTATTTAATAATAATAACAAAATTTCCAGATTTGTGTCAATAGCTTGCACAGTCCTTGCAACACAACAACTTTTAAAATTATTTTTTATTTCAGTTCCAGCTCTATCTAGGATCTGTCTGATAGTTATTAAATGGATTGTCTGCACAAAATAAAAAATAAAATCCAAATAAAATTTACTCCACAACAAGCAGAAACTAATTTCACAGTGTATTCAAAAAAAGTTTTTTCAAAAACACATTAAAAACTGTAGTATTGTGAAATATTACAATTTAAAATATCTCTTTCTATTTTAATATATTTTAAAATGTAATTTATTTCTGTGATGCAAAGATGCCACGTGCTCCTTCAGAAATCAAGAATAGCATTTATTTAAAAACCTTTTGAACATTATGAATGTCTTTACTGCCAAGTTTTATCAATTAAATACATCCTTGATACGTAAAAAAAAATACATATACTGACTCCATCCAAGTCAGTGATGATCTGAACATGTTCCTTCAGTATGTGGGTTTGTTTATATACTCCTCCATTGTCTGTCAAAAGATGAGGACAAAACACAATGTCTTTGAGCAGTGTATATATTTATAAATATATTTGACCAGTGTAAGAATTAAAAACATATATGAGGTTATAACATTCATGAATACCTCTGTAATCATTTATTTGGAAAACAAACAGTCAAGCAGACAGACTCAGGTTGTGTACATATAGTACACACACCTATTTGTGAGAAAAGGATGAATCACCACCTCAGTGTGTGTGTGTGTGTGTGTGTGTTTCACCTCCTGTAGAGAATCTGCCTCCTCCATTGATTTGGCCACAGATACTTTAGATGTTTCCTGCACTTCTCCACCAATTACAAACTCATCCAGGATAAAGTAAGCCTTCTCGAAGTTAAAAATAATGTCTAATTCACACACCTGCAACACACACAAACAGATCTAGATGCCAAACATAAAAACATAACTCACACCATTCAGAAAACACATCAACATCCTCTCGATTACATCTTAAGTCTAAGTCTTACCTAGACAATGAGTAATATTACTCCGAACTATATGCCACACTTAAAAGTTCAAAAGAAGTTCTGCTCACCAGGGCTGCATTTATTAGACCAAACATGCAATAAAAACAGCAACATTTAAAAATATTGTATCAATTCTTCTGACTTTTCAGCATCACATGACACTTCAGAAATCATTCTAATATGCTGGATTAGAAGCATTTCTTATTTTTTACAATTCAATAAAACAGCCCAGAATTGATTTGAAATACATCTTTCGCTACATTATAAATGTCTTTACTGTCACTTTTGCTCAATTTAATGCATCCTTGCCAAATAAAAATATTAATTTCTTTAAAACCTCCGAATAAACTTATAACCTTACATTGCCAAAGTACTTATCCAGCAGCTCAACGTATCTGTGCAGAAGCTCCAGTGTGAGCAGCTCATTGTCCCCTTGCTCCAAACCACAACAGAAATACAGACTGGCATACCTGCATGTCAGAGGTCAGAGGTCAGTGTCACTGGAACGCAAGCAGCTCTTAGTGGCTATGTGTTTCTACGTACAACACACAATCACAGGCTGGTCCAGGATCAGTATTCATTTAAAACTGCACACTTCTCAGTTTTCTTCTTCAAATAAGGAATCATATGTAGTTGAATAGAGCTTTTTAATGAACCTTTGTTAAGAAAATGAATCCATACCATTCAAAACTCACTTAATCTAGGACAGCAGAAAAACAGAAATGCCACAAGTCGCATACAGGTCGAAGTCCAACATGCAAACGTTCTAGCAGTTTTAGTATCTTCATATTATGCCCCATTCCGAAACATAAATGTGCAAAGATCTAAACAGGTGCATGCAGACCAACTGTACACGCACCATAATGCTTTAGGGCTTGATGGCTAATCATTAACTTGGGTCAAAGGTCGAGTTAAATTATTCTACGGGAGAGAGAGCGACAGAGTCAGAAAGTTCCAGAAAGCATTGTAATGAAGAGCAAAGCACATGCGATAAGAAGGTGACCTCTGACCTCCTGTAGACGATCTTCAGATCCCTCCATTGCAGGAAGTTGCAGGACTTTGGCGGCCGCGCCAGCACCGTTTGCGTGACGTCTCTTATGATCTTCTTCTTATCACGATCGCTGAGAGCTGTGAACCATTTCTGCAGCCGGAGCCTCCCCTGACGACTAAACAGCAGCAGGAAACGCATCTACAGCCGACACACACAAAATCATGAATCCTGAAAATGTCAAATTAAGCTGCTTTTGGGAATGTGATATTGACCTGAATGCAGCACAAAACACACACACAGGTCAAATACAACATGCTTTGTCATGTTTGGAATGTCAAACAGCTAGTTAAAGTATAACTAGGAGTAATAATAAAGGGAAACTGCATGCTCTCTCTTACACACACACACAGTCAGTATCTTACAGAACCACTAAAAACACAAGATGAATATAAGACTCCTCATCGAGACCCCAGTGGGAATCTGTGTTTGACATTTTAGACCTGTTGCCAAGAGCCTGCATCCCTGTTGCCACCAAACACACACACACACACATAGCTCATGCTTACCTAGTAAAAAAAGGACATACCTTAGAGGCATACCACACACACATATTAGTGCTGTCACTAATTAATATAGAATTATTAATTGCGATATGTATATATATCGCCAACATATAATTTGACAACGCATCAAATAGCAAAGTCAAGATGAAGAACATTTAGTAATACTTAATATTAATAATAATACTTAACCAATTCTAATTACAAAAATGTAACAACATTTTACACTGCATTTAACAATCATCAACAAAATATTACTAATAAATGAAACACATACCGCAGTGTAACATGATCATCATTTTAATTGCTTCATTTAAAAGCAAACGCTTTACTTCAGGACCATTTGAAATGAACTAGAACCTAAAATCTGATGCAAAAAGCGACTAAACAAAGCCTGAGCATGCCAAGGTCACAAGGAAACTCATGTTTACTAAAATGCATTGCTTGAATACCAATAAATAGTATCTAATATCCAATAAAAGCATGTGCTTGTTTAGACTATGAAATTACTATAGGCTATTAATCATTTTACATTCAATAACGGTTTAAAACACAATTAATAGGCATACTCTCACTGGAAATGTGAACATAAAACTGCTAATTTATTTTTTAACCAAGAAAAGAGATAAAAGCACCTTTGTCTCTTTGCCACAAGAGGAAATACAAATGTCCCTCTTATCAGCAATAGAACAGTGTGTGTGTGCAGTAAAACACAACAAAGGGTCAAATATAAGGACAGATCTCAGACAAACAGCTCTACAGAAGAGAAAACACAAAAAACAAAGCTCTATCTGACACTGGTTTTGACCTGTTGGTGACGTTAACGCAAGAAAACGGCAGCAATATTATGAAGAAGACAGTACAAGTGTGACGCTCACCATCCTGAGACTCCAGACTCAGACCTCAGATCCTGATCGAGCCTCTGCGTGGAGCTCCGCGTCAGGTCATGTCCGCAGCTCAGCCGGGACGATCTCACCTCGCCCAGGTGTTG
>JAUMHI010000057.1:17106139-17116563 GCA_032359435.1 Enteromius unitaeniatus | reverse complement strand
TCGAGCCTCTGCGTGGAGCTCCGCGTCAGGTCATGTCCGCAGCTCAGCCGGGACGATCTCACCTCGCCCAGGTGTTGCTCTGTGTCTGCTCGCGCACAGGTGTCAACCAATCACAGGGCGCGCAGGGATAGCGGGGGGCGGGGCCGAGACCTTACCTGGCGTTACCTGGTCAGGTGTAGCGAGAACATTTTTCCGTTGTGATTTAAGGTGGCCGAAAGGTGCAAAAAAAAATCACAATTCTGAAAACAAAACAACAAACTACAAATGCAAATCTAAAAAAAATAAACAATTCTGAAACCATTATAACAAGTATAATTTGAGACAGCGCCGCTCACCGCTGACTGGACGAGACATCTGTCAATCAAGGAATGCAGGCGAATACCAGGTAGAAAGTCTTAAAGTAACAGTTTAAATATAATGTGTGAGTGACCCTTACTATGTAATAAAAACATGCATGTATATTTGCATTATTATATTTACTGTATCTACATTATTATATGATATCAGATTAGGCAGGGAGAATACAAAATATTAATCTTTGTTGAACATTGTATTAAATTCAATGAGGGCAAGCTACCGTTTGGTTACTCAAAATATCTTATTTCGTGTTTAGCACAAGACAGAATTGGGAAAACATGTAAGAGAGTAAATAATGACACGATTATAATTTTTGATTGAACTATCTCTTTAATGACAGGCGGCATGTTTAGTTCTGTCCCTTTAAGAGCTGCAAGCATCTAATATATCTCTTGAATGCATATTATTAGAGCATACTAATGCAAACATAACACGACTGTGACCCAATCATTCAAAAACAATAGCATCTAAAGACAAGCAACATGTTAAATCACTAAAAATGTTTCGTATAGACCTTTTTATTACCCGCATATTAATTGCATGTTTGATTTTTATTTCACTGTATAATAATAATTATACCAACATTTGCACAAGCAAATTTTCACGTGCAAACTTTAATGATATCAAATCTCCTCATTTTGAACAGCCTTGCCTCAATGACCAGCTGTCAATCAAATCAAATATTAAAAAATAATTCGACAAGACCAATATTTATCACAAAATGTTCAACTTTATCATGGATTGCTATAACAGGGTCATTTCGAATAGATGTGACCCAAGTTTAAACAAAAGTATCAGAAATTCACGAAATTGCAACATAATTCTAACCAAGAATTGGTTATTAATTCATATATATTTAGATCAGATTTTAACGCATGTGCAAATGGCTGAAAACTAAACGAAAGCAAACACAAACTCATCAGTTTGCTCTGACAGTCTGAGGCGTGTTATGTGTATTATTGCCGGTAGAGGGCAGACAGTGTTGGCCACGGGTGAGTGGCGTGGATCTACGAGCACTCATGTGACCCCGGGCCCGGTTAAAAGCACCGGCGAGCATCCGAGCGCACAGCGGGCGACCGGAGCGACAGCGCGGGTGTTACAATGTCTCTGTACCGGAACTCAGCATGGTTCCTCAAAGGACTCACCGAATTCACCAAGTAAGTGAAATATCACTACCACTTCTTTACAAAATTAACAAACATAATGCTTTAATTAACAATGCACATTGAAATATATAATATAATATAGTTGCTTAAATGAGCATGCAATATATATCAATAATTATAATGTCAAATATTGCATGGGTCAGGTTTCTCTTATGCTTTATAAATTTTAAAGGCATTTTTATAGGCTGCATTCAATTATTAATTATGCATTCCTTAAATTTCCTCATTAATAGACGTTTGATTAAAGTTTATGTGTGATGGGGGCTGAAAAACAAGTAACAGATGGCCCTGACCTTAAATTGAGATTTTAATTCATCACACTATTTGGAAATGTCCAGCATTTGTCTGCAGGCCTTCTTGGATTTTTACTGTAATGTAGAAATATTTTAAATTAGTAACTAATCCTGACAAGATTTAAAACATATTATTATTATTACTATTTTACTTAAAATCAAGAACCTAATCATTTGTTTTTCTTTAAAAATATGCATTACAAAAGTGTTGCACATCATAGACACAATGACAACATAACTGATGGTAGCCTAAGGGTCAAAGGTGATTACTCATTCTTTAAAGGTCAGCTTCTAACATCTGCAAAACTGTATTTTTTTTAGACTTGGCTATATTTTTTTCGAACTCAGGAGCAAGCTTGTGGCATTTTGTTTTCCATGAAATCCAATTTCCTATAATTTCTTGGGAGTCAGAAAAACACTCAAACCGTCTCGACTCATGGCTGTTTATCTTTCAGTGGTTTCTGCATCTCTGTTTTTTCCCGTAATACATTGTCACCCGGGTCAACCTCTCACGTCCCATAATAGCACACACATCACCCTAACAGTGCACGCATTTACAGAGAAAGGCTCGATTCCCCCGGCACCCCCTCGCTCCTCTCATCCCTCCGCCTGGCCTGGCACGCGTGGACAAAGCCAGTCTTTGAGATCGGGTCAAGGGCACGAGCGCCGCCGATACCAGGAGCGGTGCTATCAGAGGATGCACTGAGAGTCCGCTCTCATTAGCTAAGCGATGACGCAAGGTGGCACATTAGAACGGGGCATCTCGAATAGTTTCACTTCAGGACGTTAAATGATGAACAAATATAGAACCCAATTTTGCACTATAAAAAAATCACTGCTAAAACAAATGTTTTAAACCAATAATCTAGCATTTATAAAAAAAATATATATATTTTGAATATCCTCAGAACATCTGGAAACATTTCCATGTTTCCAAAATGCTAAAGTGGAACGTTTCCCTTGATAGAATTTTCTCTGAACTCTAACATTGTGACAAGGTTCTCTCAAAGTTATAAGAAAACGGTCTTCCAGTAACATAAATAGTTAGTTCAAAGTTATCTGGTCTCTAATGATGTTCTCAAAAAAACCCTGTGCATCAGTCATGGAATGTGTTTTTCGCTGAATGTTCATACATTTTAAAAATGTTGCTACTTGTTTCAGAACACTCAAAAGTAACGTTAACAATGCTTTCAGAACTGCTCTGATGTTATGGCACGGTTCCCTCAAAGTTATAAATGTTTTAAGTTTGTCTGAACTACTTGTTTCAGAATGTTCAGAGAACGTTCAAAAGTAACACTTCCATGTTTGCAAAATTATAAAATGGACAGTTTCCTTCACTTCTCACAACTTGCCCAACGTTTTGGCAAGGTTCTCTCAACGTTCACAAACAAATGTTCTTCCCGTAATGTTAAAAGAAAGTTTGTTCAATGTAAGCATGTCTTTATTAATGTTTTCAGCATTATCATTCATAGAATTTTAGCTGAATTATTTTTTAAAGGTTGCAACTTGTTTCAATGCTCAAAGAAAAAAGCTACCATTAATGTAGAATATGCAAAATGATAAAATATAACATTCTCAGAACTACCGCACCAGGCACCAGACCTCTATTAAACGCCAGGTTAACATTGCACATGATGTTGGACAGACATTGCATTTTGGTTGAAAATGAAGAATTGTTTAAGGTTACTATTTGACATCGACTAAACGTTGGATGTTGGCTACAAAATATCAACGTCAGCTGACATCTGTATTGGACATCAACTTAACATTAGATGTTGAATTTTGGTCACATAATGTCGCAACCAAAATGTAACCAAATATCAAAGTTTTATGAGTTTTTGTGCCTGCTAAGACTATACTGGCAAGGTATTTTCTAAAATGTTTTATTTGAATGCTAGTCTAACTTTTTTTAAGTGTTGCTAATTGTTTCAGAATATTCAGATAACATAATATTAGATAATAAAATTATTGGATTATTATTTTAACTGACATATTATTGAAATATAAAGTAACTTTTTTAAATGTGAATGTTTAGAGAACATTCAGAAATTATGTTTTCTTAACTTAATTGGAACATTAGCAAAAGTTCTTAGAACGTAGTTTTGTCAAAAGTTCAAAGCAGGCAAAAGTGAACTACAGTAATTAGTTAACTGAACTATCTTGCAGAGCTTTGAGAAATGCATGCAAAGGTAACCCTGTGACATCTCCAGACTAATTAAATGTTTGTGTCAGGGGGGCATTTCTGTCAGCGTCTAAAAACTTTGTTGAGAAGGACTTGGAGACGTCAATGGCGGGCCGGTCCTTCATGATCACTGGAGCGAACAGCGGGATCGGGAAAGCCACCGCCATGGCCATCGCCAAGAAAGGTGCGTGTCGGGGAAAATCAGAAAAAGACAAGTGATTATCCTCTGGTGTGTGAGTTAAAAAACTGAAACTAACCTGGTGTTTTCACTTAGAGGTACAAAAGCTGTCACTGGGGTGGTACTTTTTCAAAAGGTACATGTTTGTTCCTAAAGCAGGGGTCACCAAGTTCGGTCCTGGAGGGCCGGTGTCCTGCAGAGTTTAGTTCTCACTTGCCTCAATATGCCTGCCTGGAAGTTTCAAGTATACCTAGTTAGACCTTAATTAGCAGCTTCAGGTGTGTTTGATTAGGGTTGGAGCTAAACTCTGCAGGGACACCAGCCCTCCAGGATCGAACTTGGTGACCCCTGTCCTAAAGGGTCCATTTTGGTACCTTAAAGGTACATATTAGTACTTAAAGTGTACATTTTTTAACCTAATGGGTACAAAAGTGTATTTTTTACCACCTCAGTGACAGCTTTTATATCTTTATTTCTCAGATTGTGAACATGATTGCTTTGCTAAGTATTGGTCACACAAAAACGTTCAAATTTCATATTGCAAACAAATTATTGTAAGCCTTTAGTTTTCTTAGTTGCTTTATTTGCGCATTTATCTAAATTTATGCATCTTATCCAGTTTTATTTGTCTGCAGATATGCATTTATCTAAAGCAATGACATTCTGACATTTCTGCATGTTTTTAAGTGTCCAAACACTCCCAGTGTAACCTTTGTTAACCCTCTTCTCTATAAGGTGGTACCATCCACATGGTCTGCAGGAACAAGGACAAGGCAGAAGAAGCCAGAGCAGAGATCGTCAAGGAGTCTGGAAACAAAGTATGAGTTAATATGCAGTTCAGTAGTTAAAGGTAACAAAGATTGTTTCCACCATCATGCCTTTGAGCAAGTCCGTTAACTTCAGGTCACCAGGAGAACCGAACCTGTGGTGAAAACGAGAAAGCAGCTGCTCAGTAAAGAATAATGTAGTAGATTGCAAGTCACCATTTGTACAAAACTCAACTGAATCATTGAAACGACCCATTTAATTATCTACACGCTTTCTGGAAACAGATTTACATCTGCATCTGCTTCTAATGCAATATGGTCTAGTAAAATACATGACCTTTGGCCTCTGTGTCTGGCTGCAGGAAATCTATGTGCATATTTTGGATCTGACCGAGACCAAGAAGGTGTGGGAGTTTGCAGAGTCTTTCAAGAAAAAGTACAAAACCCTCAACGTCCTGGTGAGGCTTTAGTATTGCATATACACTATTGTTCAAATGTTTGGGGTCAGAAGAACATTATATTGCTCAAAGCTGCCAGTAAATACATTTTATTTCTATTAGATTTAGATTCCATTTCAAATACTGTAAATGCTTTTAAATGTTCTATACGTTCTCTACTCTGAAGACTGGAGTAATGATGCTGAAAATTCAGCTTTGATCACAGAATTAAACTACATTTTTACATATATACCATGAAAAAACCATACCATATTTTTGATAATTTGAAAGCAGCCTTCGTGAGCACGTTTTTTAAAAAACATGAATTATCGTACTGACCCCAGACGTGAGCGTTTGTGCATCTGACGACATTAGCAACCAAATGAAGTAATGATTGTTTGATTGGATTGGCTGTGACAGATCAATAACGCCGGCTGTATGATGACTAAGAGGGAGGTGAACGGTGAGGGTTTGGAGAAAAGCTTTGCAAGCAACTCTCTTGGTAAGTGAGCAAACAAACAAGCAAAACCAGCTCAATATCTGAAGTCTTTCCTATTAACTTTATAATAAATAACATCTTTAATGCCTCAGCAGACTGTTTCACCTGATGTCTCTGTTGTGCTCTTCAGCCGTGTACATCCTCATCAAGAGCCTCATTCCTCTGCTGGAGAAGAGCCCTGACCCCAGAGTGGTGAGTAGACCAGAGACTGAGAGCGACAGACACGGGTCAGACAGGTCACCATCTCTCTCTCCTCTCTTTCAGATCACTGTATCATCTGGAGGGATGCTGGTGCAGAAACTGAGAACAGGAAACCTGCAGTCTCAGAGAGGCAGATATGACGGTACTATGGTGTACGCACAGAACAAGGTACATATAGTTGGAAAAAAGCTTGTGTCTGCATACTGTACAAAAAAACTGCGCCATATGCTAGTTTAATCATTTCTGTTCTAGTTCATTGGCAGTGCAGTGAAATGTTAATGCAGTTTGAACGGTTTTAGGATATTTCAGTTTTATGATTAAAGTCCTTTTATGATTCAAAGGTTGCATTTATTGTTTACAAATACAGTAAAAAATTGTGATATATATTTCTGAATTACAATAGCTGTCTTGTATGGGGCTATGTTATAAAATGTAATTTATTCCTGTGGTCAAACTATATTTTTAGCATCATTACTCCAGTCTACAGTGTCACGTGATCTTCAGAAATCATTCTAACATGCTTCATATTTGTGGAAACAGCGATACATTTTTGTAGGATTCTATAATGAAAAGAAAAAAAATCTATTTTGTCACTTTTGATCAGTTTAATGTACCCTTGCTGCAATAATGGTCACAAACGCCAAACCTTTGAACAGTTTCACTGACTTGTTTATAATGGTAGTGATTGTGACATTAGAAATGACTTCTGTGTGCTTGTGTCTTTGTGTTTCAGAGGCAGCAGGTGGTGATGACGGAGCAGTTTGCTAAAGCTCACCCCAGCATCCACTTCTCTGTGATGCACCCCGGATGGGTCGACACGCCGAGTAATTGCAAATAGACTTCTTACATCGGAAATTTAAACCGTGCATTGATGCATTTTCTTTTAACTACATGGAATCTTTTTACTTAAAAAACTGGGTAAACTGCAAAAAATCTTATTGAAGAAAATAGTAAATAAAACATACATGACCTAAAGCATGCAGCTTCTGCCAGACATGCATACAAGCTTGACATTGTTGATGTTTTATACATTGAAAGCATTAGAAGAAAGCATCTGCCAAATGCATAAATGCAAATATTTATTTAATATTTATTCAGACTTGATTTGGTTGTGTCTGATCTTGATGGATTTGTTCTGGAATCTCGTTCTCTAGCGATTGCGAATGCAATGCCTGATTTCCACAGCTCTATGAAGGAGCGTTTGCGGACACCGGAGCAAGGGGCAGATACGGTCGTGTGGCTCGCTGTGTCTGAGGTGGCTGTCAAGAATCCCAGCGGCCGCTTTTTTCAGGGTGAGCAAACACACACACACAGGCTATGCTGCAAAACCTAGTGAGCCGGCTGCTTTGTTATCCACATAGGCAGCTAATAAAATCCCATCAGTGACAGAAAGCAACTGCATGTGGCACAGAAATTTTGAAGCACACAATTGATTGCAAACAGAGCTGCATTAACATGTTACTAAAGTAATACTCTGATTTGAATAAAAATACATGATGCACAAACAATGCCGTTTTAATACAATTTAAGCAACATTTGCATATTTGCTTTTAGGTATTAAATTGCTCACTTTTTTATTGTTAAATATTAAGCCAGCATTGCATCTTTCACAAAGTCAGCAACCTTGGGATGCATTGCAACAACTGGATTAAACAATTAATCAAAAAATTGCTAATATAAATATAATCTGAGTACTGAAAAATATGAATAAATCACTTGTTTAATTAGAAATTATTATTTTACACAGTATTTGTGCATGTGCATCTTAAGATTATGCTCTGGAAGCTTAATTTTGACCATGGAAGAAAAACTATAAAAGATCATTTTATCTCAATTCAGAAGGTTTTTTAAGGTTTTATCTTGCATTTGCAATTTATAAACTCATATTCTGAATATACATTTCGAAATTCTGACCTTTTTTTTCCTCTGAATTCTGAGCTTACATCTTGCAGTTTTAAATATAAATTTGCAATTACCTTTTATAAATTTTTATTTCATGGCAAAAATAAGCTTCCATAGTTTCTGCACTAGCATAGCAACATGACAAATATGAATCGACTGTGAGATGATGTTCCTGTGTCATTTGTGTGCAAATGTGTATCTGTGTAGAGCGTCCCAAACCATTCACTCATTAGGCTCCATGTCTGTTAGGATGCTCCCTTAGAAGGCAGCGAGCAGTGAAGCAGAGCTACTGTCTTTCTCTCTGTCGTCTCAAACGAGGCATCCATCTGTTTCCTTAAGAAACAAGCGCTCCTTTCAGGAAAGAGAGAATGGATGAAAGACGATGATGAAAGCAAGAAAAGCATGAGCAGTAGAGAGAAGACAAAGAAAGACTTGACAATGAAAATGAAAGAGAGAAACGGAGCATAGTGATTGGAGAAGGAAAGATGAAGAAAGGGAAAAGAGAGTTGGCGGAGCTCCAGTGCAGCTGTAGTGGGCGGAGCTTCTGTACCAGACACGGCTGGAGTGAACTCACAGTGACCTTGTGACCTTCTAGGACTGGGAAAACCAATCAGAAATAGTCAATACTATGACTTTAAAGCAAGACCACTTAAATACTATTCTTTCTTAAAGGAATAGTCACCCAAAAATGTAAATTCCGTCATTATTTATTCCCCTTTAAGTAGTGCCAAATCTGTATGTATTTCTTTGTTCTGCCGAACATAAAGGAAGGTATTTTGTAACCCGGCTATTTTGGGTCTCCATTGACTTTCATAGTATTTTTTCCCTGCAACGGAAGTCAATAGTGAAATATATGAAATGCTAAACTATTGGTGTAATGATTTTTATATATGGAGACGTGAAAAGTTTCTTGGCGGCCACTGTTGTGGTCTTGATTGTTGTTTCCATCGTAACATCGACTTCTCTTGCTGGAGGATGATGGGTAGTGCAGTTCTTCAATTGGAGCTACAAAGACATATTTCAGCAAATAACAACTTGCTCTCTTGATGACTTAAACATCTTTGTCTTTGCGTTTTACATGCATTAGATCGGCAGATGGTGTCGGCTCATCTTCCCTTGGCCTGGACGCACAGTTCACAGCTGGAAGACCAGAAATTCATGAGCGTCATGGAGGATCTGGCCAAAAGCTTCCAGTCTCACTAAAGAAACTCTCCTCGCAAATAGATGGAGAACACCAACTAATATATATTTTAACAGTTTAGACACATTAGCCTCACCCCTAAAGCCGTGTGAATGCACTCCCTGTGTCTCACAACAGATTTTTAGCTGTAGATTAAATGTCCTCCAGAACTCTGAAAGCTTGAAGGTGTGAACGACTCTTATTGCTCAATAAATGCTTAAATACGTTTAAGTCTGTTACCTCAGCGACTACTTCCTGTTTCTTCCTGTCCTATTTCCTTGCACATTTCAGTTCTCCCCTGTCATTGGTCACACCAAACGCAGGAATGGCTCTTTTCCGGCAGCTCGTTCTGACACCACGTGATCAATCTCAGCCAATCACAGTGCGACCTCGCTCTCACTGTGTCTGTGACTCCAGCGAATCAGGTCAATCAGGTGGGAACCTGTTCTGACCGGAGTCACCCCAGCTGTCAATCACTCACCCACAGCCAATCACCTGGTGCAGCACAGGAAACTGACTGAAAAGGATACTTCCTGCTTTTGGATGCCTGTGATTGGACGTTTCTTTGGTTCGATCGTGTCACCTGATGTTCCAGAGAATGAGAAAGTGATATGGACTGTTTTTTTTTTTAATCAGTGTTTGTTCTGATAGTAACATTTAATTACATTTCCACATATATAGACTGGGTTATTAATTATGAATGTACTTTAAGCGTCTTTGTCAAACATTAATAAATGACTTGTGAAGGTGTTTTGGTGTATGCCAGGGTTATTATATTTTACAAAGTTAAAAGAAAAATGAGTTACTTGAAATAAAATAAACAAAAACTGAACTACAATATAAAAAGTATATTTCATGTTTCCAAGAAATCATATGCTAAAGAGAAAATAAAAACTACAGATATATATAATATATATATACAATTATTAAAACGTTAGTGTTGTCAAACAAGGTCCAAAATGTTTGTTTGCATGTGTGTTCTGTGTATATTTATTATAAATGCACAGACATGCATGTATATATATATGTATATATATATGTGTGTATATATCAGAAACATAGTTTATATATTACTTTTTTACTAAGTAAAATTTAAATATTATTTATGTAATATAAATTATGTGAACATAAATATATACATGTAAATTTTCGAAAATATACTGTATGTGTTTTTCCATAAATATACACACGCATATTATGTCAACAAAAATTTAATTTTGTATGCGATTAATCATTTGACAGCACTACTTTAAAGCAAAAAA